>DF241349.1:0-81863 GCA_000507305.1 Breviolum minutum Mf 1.05b.01 | reverse complement strand
ATCAAAAAATTGAAGGTTGGAAGTTGGAAGATGATTTTTTCTGATTGAAATGGATACAACTTTTGCACTTTTAAGGGTCTCAAATTAAGAGACGCCCCGGAAACAAATGAAGAAATGGCAAGCTCACTTTGGAACATCTACCAGAACCGCTCGCCTTTGTAGCCGGCAGCTGTTTTGGCGCAAGCGCTTGGAACCTGCACGAATTCAGCGCAGCGCCCTGTTTTTTGAAGCACTTCCAAACGGAAGGGTAGTCTGAAAGGGGAAGATTCTTAGAAATTGTGGCTATCAGATTCTTAAGGTTTAAAGATAGGTTTAGTGCGTCATATGATAACCAATTTGCCAGTAGAACGCACAGGATTCCCATAGTGCGGGCCATTTATGGTATACTGTAATGGAGAGTCCAAAGACTAGTCATTCGTCCAATCCGCGGGGAAAATCCCGAAATATATCCAACTGTCAACACATTGGACTATCGAAAGGGCCAGCAAACCAAGCCATGTCCTACTGTTGTCCTATTGTGTAAGGCCAGTTAATTTGCAGCTACCAATTGGCTTGATTTCCGACGGGCTGGCAGTCGATCCGTTAAACATCCTTGAACAACCACCTAGTGCATCCTATAAAGAAAACAACAGGTAAACCACCCGGATGACATGATACTGTTGATGGTTCAGAAATCCCAACACAACCACCTGGGATGTATAAAACCAGGTAAATGATGGGATATGTATACATTATCAACGGTGCAGGTGTTTTTTTCCATCAACTGTACTTTTTGGTTTGTGAGATCAAACAAGCCTTAAACTTCAATTACCACGACTGCATCGGCAATTCGCTGCTGTTCACTGAACTTCCCCAGATCTGACTTCCCAGAGCTTCCGTTGACCGAAAAGGGGCGATATCTACCGATGTTTTGTGTCAAAAAAAAATGGTATGGAACTCTAAAAAGAAAACGCATATGGAAAGATAAGATTTCAGACAGAGTGAAAGATTTGGATGATGGAAATGAACAGTCTCCAATATAAGTCAGTGTAAGCTAGCAATTTTTTGATATGTTTTTAACTGTTTTGGCGAAGATATTTGCAAAACATTTAGATAATGTGAACTTAGTTGTTTAGGGATCCTGCAAGAGTTTGAAGCATCTCAGAACCATTCCTGTTGTTTGTTGGTCACTTGCTTCTCATCTTCAAACGTGGCTTGGACCACCGCGGAATGTGTTGTGGATATGGCTTTCGCAGAGGCATGGAGGGTTGGGCGACAAGAGACATCAGTGGGTTATGAACTATATTCAATTGACTGGGTGGTGGTTTCAAATATGTTTTTTTTTCATCCCTACTTGGGAAATGATCCAATTTCACTACTATTTTTCAAATGGGTTGGTGAAACCATCAACTGTCGTTACGACCTCAGGGTGTCCCATCCAATAAACTTCTCCCCCAGATTTCTTTGTTTTGTTTTTTCTTGTTTTTTTTCTGGGAGTGACAATAAAGATGAAGAATTTGAACCTCTGAAATTCTGATTCTTGAGTCCATCTTCTGAGTGTCTGTTCATTGAATCTGTTTCAGAAAGAATCCTCTATTCATCTCTGATTTACTACAATTCAGTATAATTGGTACACTTATGTGAAATAGTAAATATCGATTACTATCATATTTTGATACCTAGTGGATCTGAAATTAAATAGTAAGAAACATGGCGTTCCAAGGAGGGCATATTTTTATTGACACTTTTTCTCCCAAAAAAAGATGTCACACTTTTGGGCCAGTATGTATTGGAGGAATATTGTTGTCACCCAGTTGTTAGCTACTTACCTGCACCCAGTGGTATGGATTAGGCCAATCTGAGTGCAACCAACAACTCACATCTGTGGGGAACGCAATTGAGCAGCGTCAGAAACCCTTATGTAAGGGTTTTAGATCAACGTTAATATTTTTATGTTGCGCGTAAGCCAAAACCCCACGCGCGAAAGCTTGGCGAAAGCTCCGCGAAAGGGCCTTTAAAATAAACAGTCGCGAAAGGCGCCGCGAAAGTGAACATATATTCCTACATTTTACGTGATCAACATGATATGTTTAGTGTATAAATGTGCAATATGCAGTAATAGATTGACAGGTGTAGTGCAACGGATCGTAAGTTGATTGAAGGTTGTTTCCGGTTGTAAGATGCCCCACAAATGGTGACCTTTAAACTTGTTGTAATTCTATAGGCTGTAGGCTTTTATGAGATGTATAAGTTTTAGTTACTACCACATTTAGTAACAACACTTTACGGCGAAAGTGGCCGCGAAAGCCGGGGACAACAATAATGGCTCGCGAAAGTGAAAACCTTGCGCGCGAAAGCGAGGGGAAAGTGGTGGCGAAAGTACTTTAGGATTAGAACACCGTCGCAACCAGGTTTTCGACACCGCTCAATTGAAGGAAGTGAAGACCAAGGTTGTGATGTATATCTAGAATATTATATATATATGTGTATACTATATTATTATAATACATTTACAGTATAACATATTATATCATATTATCTTATAGTATTTTTAAAGTCTTTAATATACATATTGAGTCTAACGACGTTCGTCACCTTCCGTTTCCAACGTTCCGCTGAACTTCCGTTGGTTCTGCTACCATCGGCGGCAAGGCGGAAGGTCGTGCACCTTCCATGTTGGGTTTCCATTTCGGAATTCCAGGCGGGTCGGAAAGCTGGCTCTTCGTAGATGGAAAAATCTTTGATGGAAAAATCCGTTTTGGCAGAAGACATATACATGATGGATGAATATTTCGATGTGTGTTTTTTTTGAACATACGAGAGCTTGGAATCGAATGCAGGAAATGGAAAACCATACATGATTTTCATTGCAATGGGAATCCGAGTTGGAAGTTGTTAGTTGAAATTACGTTGGGGACCCAGATATGTCCTAAGAAATGGATTTCCCCTATAACATTCCTATTCTGGGGATGGAATTGAGAGCATCACTCCTATTCTAGGGAAGGGTCTGGATTCTTAGGGTTAAACTCATTTTCAAGACAACGGCTGCATCAATTTGGCCTCTTTCACAGTATGGTTGAACGATTAATCATCCTTTTGCCATTGGAAACTTAGTCTGGACTTGGATATTGTAGCTTGAGTTGATTGGTGACAAATGATTCAGAAAGTTAATTCGGTACATGGGATAGTCCATTTCTTGGTGGATGTCCTTTTTGTTTTTGACGTGTTGCAAGTATTGTGGTTGTAAATGTAGCATTGGGCAAACTTCAATCTGACAAGTTTCCAATTCATCCCAAAGTTTTAGAATTTATCAAATCAACCTAGAATACAGGTACTGCTGTTAACTCCAAACACATCACATATTCCTGATAGAATATGCATCAATAATGGCTTTCTGTGTGCGTTCTTTTTGGTGACATCAGGGGCGCTATCAGTATTGTAGCTTCTATTGGATTCACTCCCACGTGGCTTAACTTTGGTCGCTAAGTAAACTCTTCGAACCACCAATGTGTTGGCTTCGATGAGGTGGTTTGACCAGAATTCTAGAACTGTAAATGGTACCAGAAAAAAATAGACTGGTAAAGGAAAAACAATGTAACAAGAGCTATTTGCTTCGAACTCTTACTTCATTTTTCGGAAGCTCCTTGATAGAAAATGACATGAACATTGATTTCAAAGTTTGATTTATCTCATGATGCTTGTAGAGCTTATTAAATCAATTCAATAAGATCTAATGCCTTTTTTTTGTTTCTGATTCATACGTCCTCTTATCCCTTGGGCCAGCCTTACTCGACAGGCGCTGTTGAGTCGGAGGTGCCAAAGCACAGACCTGCGGTGTGAAGCTGGCCACAGGATTCTGCCATATAGTTGGTTTTTCAGACTCGTACTCATGTGTTGTTGAAGTGATTACTGTATGGCTTTCCGAATCTATATTGGAAAAGAAAGTTGGATGACCCATATTCTTCAACAACTTGTTGAAAAAGAAGCCGTATGCACATCGATGGAATCGGTTTAGCGGTTTTGTGAGTCCTCTTAGTGGTGAGTTTGCAAGAATTGCCATTGAATGATGGGAATACAGTTGGAAGATAGAAATACGACTAAAGGTTCCTGAATGCGAGAACAAGATGTTATTCTTTGCATCGTTGCATTTGTTATGCCTACATTGTCTCCCAACCCTGTCACCAAAAAGCTCTACAATGAATTAGTGAAGAATCCCAGAGTTGACTCCCATATTTTTACATCATCTACACTTAATTAGTTATGTAAACTAACATGGTCATTTTGATAGTCAATTTCGCTGATGATTCAGTCGTAAAAAAAACAGGCCAAAACGGTTGAGCAAACAAAAGTTTTGTTTTTTTTTGTGGGAATTAGTCAGTATTATATTTGCATATATCATTAATAAAGGCGGTGTTGTTTAAACACGTTTAGTTGGTACTAGGGTTGATGGCTGAAATCCCGGCGAAACCAGTTGAGGTTGGTAGTTTATCTAGTCAACCTACCTCTCCTCCCTGAGGTACCCCCCAAGAGATGTTTGGGCTTACGAAAAACATGAGTTTCCCTTAGCAAGGCCTTATTAAACCCTTAGTCTTCCAACATGTTGTTCTAGGTGTTGGTTTTAAACGCTTGATATTTTTTACCTCATACTTAGGAAAATGGTTAAGTGTGACGATAATATTTTTCAGATGGGTTGGTTCAACCACCACCGAAAGATAACTAATGATAGTTAGATATAGATTATGAAATACTGCCCACTTCTATGATGTTATACTAGGGGATTATTTCTGAAAAACCATGAAATAAGGATCTTCACAAAAACCATCTACCTAGTGGTTTCGACCAGGCTTTGGAAAGTTCACATTTGAGAGAAGCAGCAGCTGCTCGGCCGCAGCGGCTCGGGGGGGCTTTACATGGAGAAGTCATCATCCCATTTTCAGTATCCCATGACGGTTGATGGTTCAGAAATCTTGTTAACACGGTGGATATATGCAGGGTTTTTTAAGAAATCCCAGGTGGTTGTTTGGGATTTCTGAACCATCAACAGTAGGATCCATGGGACGATTGTATATTTACCTACATGAAGGGTTGATTCTTATGGGAAATGGGGGTAAATATACCAGTCCCATGGATTGTTTGGGGTATATAAATGGTTAATAAAACCAATGTTTAGTAAGTCCCCTAAATTGGGTTGTTCCCTTTTCAAATGGCCTTTTTATGGCTTATTAGTGGAGGGTTGCTAACCACTGACTAACTGGGATGGCCCTCCTAGTAACTAGTAGTACTTTGGAAGACCGGAATCACATTTCAAAGTTGATTCTTGTTGGTTCAAGTGGGGTGGTATTTTTGTTCGATGATGGTTCCCATTTGCATTTTTTTTCCAATCTTAAAATCACTAGTTGTATAATCTTTGCCGAAAAGTGACCAATTGTTTGAAAAGGAACTGCTTTCCTAAAGGCACAATTTTGGGCTTCGTCATTCAATTTGGAGGGTGTATCATCCCCGAACCACCGTCAAAATCCAACCAGTTGCGGCTGAGTGAAAGTGGAGATAAGCTCATTTGCATTCATTTGCAATATTCAAGACGGCATGCAGTTCTTTCCTGAACAGCTCGACAATATGTCGTTGTTTCTTTTGATAAGAAATCCTCCAACATGAAGACTTCTGCATACCACTAGCTATCAACCTCTGAAAGAAACGTTGAAACAAACATGCACCAACAATTTTCGCCAATTTAGATGCCATTTTTTTTTGGTATGCAGAGTTTGAGATGGTTGTTGGCCCATCTCTATGCCACACACCACCACTCTCCAACCATGCACCATTTTCAAGAGAACCCTGCAGAGTTGGAGTATAGAAACCTATCCAATGATACCACGGTCGACCTCTTGTTACCGGATCGAAGTGGCCGGACCAAAAAAAGCAGAAAGACTCCTTGCCGGGGGGGCCAGTTACCAAGGTTGGACCGACTTATTTTCAACAACATCTAACATCTATTCCTATCAAACCTTCACATGTCCTATGAAAGCTTCAACCAAGTTAGGTATATATATATATATATTGGATCTACCCACCTATCCAGTAACAGTCACCACGAGGATTCTTACAGTTTTAGTGGGGAATCCCTATCAACCATTATAAACCACTGTTGCTTGGTGGCGGGTAGATCAAATGTATACAGTTTTAATCCCGCTTTCGCACTTTGCAGGTAGGTGAAAACTCGAGTACGACCCTACAGCCGCTTGGAATTAGATTGCCCATGGTGGTTGGTGATGATTTGTTTGCAAAAATATACACCCCGAATTATATGATTTTACGATCATGGCTAGTCAACCTACCCTACCCCAGCCACAAATAAATGGGAAACCCATGGGTTTTAAGCCATTGATAAGGCCTTTTACCCTGCAGCCAGTTTTTTGGGAGACTTGGAAGGTTCGAATCCGGTAGTCCAGTCAGGAGTCCAATCCGGGACTCCAAACCTGCGGCTGTTTGGGACAGCAATTTGGGAAAGGAACATGCCTTGTATCCAACTTTCTTTCAATATGATCTTTTGGAACTGAAACATGTTTCTTTTTTTCATCTTCATTCTCCAAGATGTTCAAAAACTTCCAAAACAATCTGTGTTTGTTTCCAGATCACTTGGTTATACCAGGTCATGTGACAGAACCTCACTTGACTGGAAAGCATTGCATGGAATGTAAGGAGTGTTTGGCTCCAAACGTTATGATGACCTCGTTGTTTTTCCGTTGCTGATGTTTTTGTTTAGGAAGAGATGGTGCAGCGGCATGAAACGGAACAGCGAAATCATGGTTCAAGAGTTCCTTGGGTTTTAGCCGAAAATTGGGTGATGATTGATGATTGTTAAAACATCCCCCCAAGAAAGGGGATGGGATTATATAGTTTCTGTGCGGGGGGGGGGGGGGGGTATCCAAAATGATATCCCAAGTCAATGGATCGATGAAGTTCAGGGCTCAGTGGATCTCCAGGTGGAGATCATTCAGGTTTTTCCCACGGCATAGTCGCTGTTGCAACCTGCAGGTACAGCAACAGCAACAGTTGAAGGCTGTTTCCAAGATTTGAAGGTTGTTTTTTTTGAAGGTATATATATATATATACAATATACATTATATATATATATATATGTCAATTTTCGGGCATGAATAGGTGGAACATGCAAGTATAGAAATAGTAACTTGGAAGGAAACCATTACTTCAAATTCGTGACCACAAACAATGAAGTTTTCATCGTAGATTGGAATCATGGAATCAATTTGTCCACACATGTTTATATGTTGTTGCCCCTTAAAACTACTTTCAAACTCCCCCAATAACACACGATGTCCTAAGGTTATCAGCTGAGAAGGATTCAGAGGTAACCTTTGACGAGGTGGTCACGGCACGGAAACAGAGGAGTCAACAATATAAACGGCAACAGTGCCATGGCCGGATCACCAAGAATTTCAGGTACCTAAATATTGGAGGGTTTCAACAAAAAACCTGAAATAGCCCGCCAAATTTTGCGGGGTGGTTTTTCGTTTTGTTTCCCTTGCATAAGGAGAGTATACCTCCATTTTAGGTACCTGAAATGTTGGGTGAATTGAAGTGGATGGGCAACTCCCGTGGTGAACAGTAAGGGAATCTTCTCCAACATGCCCGTAACATTCAGGTTTAGGAATTAGCGTATAATTTGCCCAGATTTGATCAGATTTGTGCATTTGCTATCATTTGCTTGCATGTTTGTTTGGGTGCTTTTGTTCGTTTTGGGTGGGATGTGGAGCTAATAGTTTGGACCAATTATTAATTGTTGGAATTTGGATGGGCGGATTATTTGAGTGGTGAATGAATGCTGCTGATGATGATGATGCTGCTGCTGCTGATGATGATGATGATGATGATGATGTTTCAGCATAAAGTTGAAGCCGAATGAAGATATTACGGTACTTGTGGCGTATGGGAAACCTTGGAAAAATTGGGAAATTGCCAAATGGGATGTCAGTTGAAGACATCAACAGCCTTCCAAAATACACCAAGCAATGACCTCTCAACTGTCCCAAGGATGCGTTTCTTGCTATTGCCTGGTTCGAGGGAGTTGAACTTTTGGAAAGCCACGATGGTCACAGTGGTACCTGGGCGTTTTTGCGATTTTGTTTCGGAAGTCAAAGTGAACATGGAAATCCTATGAAGTTCCATAACAGCTGGGCCCCGAAAAATCCTGACAATTTGAAATGTGTATATGTGTATGTAGTTTTTTTTTGAAGAACAAGGGTGAATAGTGATTGGGCTGCAATTTTTTAAGCTTTATGTTTGTCAATAGCAAGTTGTTTGTATTTTGAAAACAGCAAGACTTCAGAGTGGCTAGTGTACCTTGGTTAAAGGTGTGAAAGATGTTTGGAAAATTCAGCCTTGCTCAGAGTAAGATGTTTGATGTGGGCGTACTATATTTTCTCAATTGGTTTGAAACCAACACACCTACAAGGTGGGCCCCTACCAGTTATAAATGGAATCCCTACAAAATGCCGAAAGTAAATCCGTAACTGGGGTTATAATCCCTATAAGTGGAGTTATTTCACCCTACTTGTGACTGGGGGCCCCCCTTGTAGTTTGGGGATATCTCAGGGAGTGCTGATTGGCCCCGTTGGAAATGGGTCAACATGTTAGGGACTTTGGGAGTTTGGTGATGTCAGATTCACCAAGAGATGTGTTGTTAAGTTGAAAACGATTTTGCAACTTACAACAGCCGCATCTTTTGGACTTTGAAGCAACAACTGCATTTATGTATGTTTTTTTTGGTTGGGTTCCACTTTTTTTGGGGGGGAAGACACTGATTTGTCATGTTTGTTTTGAGATGGCTTGAACGTTTATTGCTAAGCATAGGATCTATGATAAATTTAAGGCTGGATCCACCATGACATCACATGATGGAAGGGAATGAAAAAGGCTCTTAGCAGAGTCGACTTTGGCTTTTAGCACCGCTATTTTACCCAAAAGATTCCAAAATGACAGGAGTGTAATGTGATTGAGACCTTTTTAGCTGACTTTTCGAAGAGAAAATCCTAAAGAGTGTTTTCATACATTTTGACGTTGGTCCACCACACCCAGCTATCTTCTTTCGCTAAGGTTCTTCTGGCGGTGTCGTGGCAGAAGATGGGTGCTGTTTGGTCTCGTTTAAGCGTGGAAAACGACCAAAGATGGTTCAAATTTCAATCTTGGGGATTAAAATGTGCTTTTACACGTATGTTTCTGTGGTGCAAAAGTACAGCGAAATCAATGCGCAACTCTTCCGGTGCATGGTCTCCCGGGAAGATTGGCATGATTGGCCTTCCAGGGTCCCATGTGTTGATGATGGAACAAATCGATGCGGTTTCCATGTTCACGCAGTTGCCGTTGACAAAGTAGATGGAGGGATGGAGGTTTGACTTGCTCCCTTATGACAGTGGACAAGAAAGTACAAAGCAATCCGCATGATCAGATGACTATACTGTTGATGGATAAACATCTTGCACCAGTTGATATCATAAATACACCCCCGAAAACTAACATATCAATGGAAAAGCAGCCATTTGAAGATATATCTCCTATTTGAATCATAATGACGTTCCAGCTTGCCATGTTTGGTTTTCTGGAGGGGAACTACACAAAAAACGGCATCCCCCATTCATTGTAACAGCTTTATCCATCAGAACTGGGGATGCCACAGTTGTCCCTACAGTGTATCCACCCTCGCAACATACACGACCTAATAGACTGGAATCCAAGCTCCCTTGCAGGACATGGAACATTTTAGGAGTTCTATGTGTCCATGTTTATTTTAAACACACATCATCCCTTTTTTTCTGGCAGTACGAATATGAATGGAAATTGAAAGAATTATTTCGTATAAAGCAGATGGATTTTGAATATCTCTCTAGTAATTATAGATGTCTATATATACATTTATAATGCAAAATTCTATCTAATTAGGGTACATATACATATATATAATTACATATATCTTATTATTACTTTCATTACTCTCGTGAATATTCGAAGAATTTCCAAGCTTTCTGAAAGGTAATCTTGGCTCCATTGGAAATGGCCTTCAGCTACTCCCCGACGATCACCTCATTGACCTGGGTGCCTTGAGTGGAAGGTGGAGGTTGCCTCCATAAGGAAAGCAGAAGGGTTATCTTTGACACTTCAGATGATAAATTGTACCAATAACATCAATATCTCATCATAGTCTTGTTTTGCTATGTCTAAAATGCACCAGTTGGAGTGACACGTGTCAGCCGCTTGAGTAAAAAAGCTGGTGTTTTTTTGTTTCGTGTTCGAACTCGAAGACACCAAGAAACTCAGTTTTTTTTGGTGTTTCATTGTTTTCCCTAGGCATCCAATCATACTCTCAGATGATGATTGGGGTGTCCAATCACCTCCTCACCATAGTATTTAGGTTCCTTTACCATTCCCAGGAGCTGATTGGATCCCTAGGGTTTTTCAACACCCTGACAATCTTGACCCCTCCGAATGACACCCCTGGACCCTCCTAATTATGCCACCCCTGGGGGCATCATCCAACATCTCAGAGCTGGATGTGTGCAACTAAGTTGTCTCGCCTTATCGACATCCTCTTTATCCTTGCTTCTTGGTGCAGACCTGTGGACCTGGAGATTTTTTGGGATGCCCAAAAAAATCCAAGTGACACACAAAATCTAGTAATAGGACTAAAGTGACTAAAGATGTAACATGTTTTTTTTTCTGAAATGAAGGGCTTTTGGAGTTCTGATTTGTTGTTTGTTTGCAACCAAGTGATTTGTTTGATGCAATTTTGGTAATCATATGGACGTCTACTCCTGTTTGTTTCAGGGTTTTCCGGGTTGGAGGATACCAATTCTTTGGTGTTTCATGGCCTTTTGTTACACCAATTTGATTTCGACCATTTCGGGTTAACATCAGGAACAACCTCAATGGCCAAAGTTATAATTTGAAGCTTGATTGTTTGGGGTGCTCAAGATGCCATCAAGAGATCACTCTACAAAGCCTTTTGAGTCCAAAATATGCTGAAGATCTTCCTCCTCAAATGGATTTTTCAGGATATGTTCGTGGCTGAATTGTCCTGAAAAAGAACTGTGTATCAGAGTTTGTACATTTTTGCTTTGGGGAATTCTGTTTATGTTTCATATTTCTATATGCGTATCTACCAAAACAACCCACAAACATTGGTCATATTCACTATTGCCAGGTCCATTTTTGGTGGTATCAACAAAAAAACATTGCACCATAATCACTACCGGGCCATGTATATCTTTACCATATACACACATATTTCTTCATCACCATTATATCAGTCATCATTGGAAATCTGCTTCACTCCCTCCCTTCCCTGAATTCCCCCTGGGTCCCCTGGGATGAACCCCACCCGGGGGCCATCATGACCTTAAGGATATGATGATTACCTTCAATGTGGCCACCAGCTCCAAAGGAAGGCACGGAATCCCATGGGGGATGGAGATGGTATAGATGGGTGAGGAATCTCCGAAAAACAAAACTCCGATGTTTGGAAATCTTAGAATGAAATAGATGCCTTTTTTTGGGTATTGTATATATAGACTAAGAAAATATGTTTTGATGTGTTTGTCATGTGACGTGCATATACATGTGGCCATACATNTTGTCATGTGACGTGCATATACATGTGGCCATACATATCCACATATTTTTATTTGTATATATATATATATACGTATATATATATATATACTATTTTGTAATATATCTACAAATACATATTTATATATACACACACTTGTTTCTAATATTCAGAGAAAGATGGCTTTTTGCTTGCATGGTAGATATTATTAGATATTCACCTGAGATGTTCGTTTTTGTAGACACCTTTTGTGGTGTCCCTGTAGTCGCCATAGTTGTGGCATGGGCTGCTACTCACCACGTATGAAGCCGACGCCCTGAGACTTGATGAATCAGCTTGAGGAAAGCATGCTGTGAACATGGGCATGGCGTATATATACGCATATATATATATATATCTGAATGTACTACTTTTACCCTAGCCTATATATTGACCACGAAGATTACACATCTATTTAGTGGGGCAGAAAAGGCTGCAAGGCACTTGGAGAAACACATGTGTTCTGGGATCTAGATTAATGAGCATGTTTGAATAGATTTAGATGTTTATGAATAAGCCCAGTTCAAGGTGACCATCAAAATATTTGTGATAACAAACATGGAAACACGTGTGCAGGTATATATATATATATACATATTTATAACAAGAGTATGGGTCTCCTTTTTATTGTTGGACGAACTCATCCATTTGAAGTCCGTCGCACAGCGGAAAAAGCCAGGCTTGAAACTGATCGGAAGACGCTGTCTTTGAACTACGTCGCTCGGCTGTCATATTGAGATGAGTACACCACAACCACAGCAGTGCTGTTTTTTTTAACCCACTTTGTTGAAATGACTAGTACATATCCACTTCAATAATGTTTTGGTTCGTGTTTTTGATCAAAAAGGGTCATGCTCAGAAAAAAAAAAAACATCGTACTATTCCATTGCTATGGTAGGTTTGCATATTTTTGCATGATTTGACCTTAAACATAATGCGGTTCTGTAGATCGAAATACACTTGGATCACATGGCTTGGATCACAAGTGAAATGCATCATTTTTTTAAGGGACATCTATACTAGTACAATCTAGTACATATCAAGATTATCAGATGATGTTTGTGCCCATGTCATGAAACAAACCGCTTGAAACGCTGTTGAGGTTGGCTGTTGCGGTTGGCGCCCTTTATCGAATTACCCAGAAAAACATGGACAATTTATGGGTTGAGTTTGGTACCCCCCAAAACAAGCCATGAAGACGACTGGCCCCTTTACGCCCCGACTGGCGTCATTTTCTCGTAGCGTTCGTGGATTGAGGCGAAGACTTGGCTGCTTCCTGATCTTCTCATCAACTTTCCTTGGGATATCATGTTGCAGGACCGGAAACGTTCCATGATTTGCATCCTTAGGAATTTCCTACCAAAACCAGTGCTTTTAAAGGAAAGATTGATGTTTAGTAAACATGACTAAGGAGTTTTAGGAAAAAAACTTTGAATAATTTTTGTATGATTGGGGGTCGAAGGGAGTCAAGAGAAAGAAAAAAGAACTGTTTGCTGTTAAGGTTTAGAGGAGCTTTATTTGGTCTTTGCTTTAATGTTGGACGATTAGTTTAGGGCTTGAATGATCCTTGTGCGTGTATGATTGTGCAGGGTGGCACTTCGTACTTTTTTTTACAACATTTTACAACCCCCACGCGTACTTGCATGATGAGGAATGTTGATTCAGAATCCAAACTCGCTTGTATACTGCACTTTGTAGACTTCATTCCGCATACTTAACTTCATGGTATGACATGTTTATGACCATATCTAGATATACTGATACTTATACAACTTGCATTACAAGCTCCTTCACAACCACCCTTCTCTTGGTGACTTTCTGTTGGTGATTTTGGTGACACCTTCCTTGCTAGCAATTGCAGACACTGCCAGGAGCCTGGCAAAACTCGGAAGATCGCCAAGATTCTGAAATTGCCCAAGGTGAGAAAATATGATCACTCGGAAGTGGTCAGTAAACGTTGGTGGTCAGATGACATCAAGAGAAGGATGCCATTGTTGGTATTTATTAGAAAAGAAAGACAACCTCCAATCTTGTTTGTTTTGAAGTAATGACTTGATTATAGGAAGGAAAAGAACTCATTTTTGGGGATACCTAGGAATAGATTCTCGGATCTGACCAAATCTGAAATTGCTTGGACCCAAGTCTAGGCTGATCCGATCGTTCCATCACCGTTTTTTTTAATATTTGATGGACCTATACCACCAGGTGAAAGTAGAAACAAAGGTTCTTGCATTGAAACGTTCACCTGTGAGGTGTTTCGGGTGACTCGTTTACTTCGCGCAACTGGGCAGCATGTTAAATTGTGTTCTCCGTCCCTCACTGACCAAGAATAGAGATAATCACTTACTTATTGGTGGCTAAATATTCCTGAATTACTGGCATGTTGGTTTATTTCAGTAGATTCTTGCTGTATAGAGAAGCTTTGCCATTGTGTTGAGCCAATCATAAAGCACGTACTGTTTTTCGACCTCCTGGACTGTGGTTGTATCAAACGCATTGCTGTAACTTGTCCTTGTCTCAAGTTTTAGTTGTCCTTAGAATCCATTGTGTTGTGACAAAACAATCCATGTTGGTTGATTTACATATATATATATATATACAATATACTAATATTATGATTTTTTATCAATACATTTTTACATTCTATGCATATTTATCAACATATGTAGAACTTTTACACCAACACCAATGATGACATCCGATACCAAATCCTAGGATTTTGTTCTTGATCCGAGGCAGCTGGCCAGGAAGCTCATTACTTTGGCACAGCTGCAAACATTTGTTCCTTGGCAGAGTCGGCAGCTCATCATCATCAATTTGTCGCTTGAATCACCAAGATGCGCGAGTAAAACAAAACGGCCGTGGATGTTTCCCCTTTTACTCTTCCAACCAAAAACAACTGGATGCCATCGCTTGTTGTTGACTGCTTACTTTCGCTGGAAACGCACTGATAACACAAAGGTCTACGATAGGCTAGTAGGTTAATCAGCTGCATCGATCAACCAACGTTGGTGACTAACCATGGTATGATGCAGCTTAAATATTCCCTTTGTATTTTTAGGGAATACCAAGTGGAGCTGCGGTCATATGCCGTAGGGATTGTACATAGTATATAGGAATGTAGCAAATATGTAGTATATTTGAATTTGCTTTTATTTACAAAAAGATGTATAGGTATGGACACACATCATCCATCAACAGTAGTTGACTTATACTCTACACACAAATTGCACATATACATTTACGCATTCATGTATATAGATAGTAGCTTAGCTTCTCTCCCCCCAAAACTAATTTGGGCCACTGGAAAGATGTCCATTGGAAGATGGTTACGTACACACCTTTTGCCGTGGGATGTAATCCCTCCTAGCGTGTCCAACCTGGTGGCTTGGTACCGGACAATTCCGAGAGGTTTTCTGTCAGGAACATGGACATTGGAGGGTGGTGAAACTTTTAGGGCAATGGCCAATTCACCCAGATCTTGTATCAACATAGCTATGTCAAACCAATAGCCACTTGACTCACTTCTTGCTGAAGGGATTTCTCATAATTTGGTTTACCTCAACTCTGTCCCCGCATACCAACATGTTGCGCATGTATTGTGGCTAAGGTGGGATATTGTTGATGGGACACTATTTGTCATGCATTTGGGAAGCTTGGCTTCACAATTTTGGAGATGTTAGCAGTGGTTTTACATCTGCTTGTGATAGTACCCAGTACCTGTTGATCTGGTCAACTCTATTTGGTTTCTAGGTTTTGTGTACAGGTCTTGTTTGCATGAAATTGTACATTGCTGTACTTGTTTACAGTTGTGTTGCATGCGTCATTGTAGCATCTACAACAAGCGCGATTGGCGTTCCTGTGTTGAATGTGCTGTGCCGTTTGTGGTTTGCTTTTGGTGTGACTTTTAGACCCCTGAAAATGAGTTAAAACTTCCAGTTGTATCTTCAGACGAACAGTCACGTCGTAGATCTAGTCAATGTGTACTGTGAATCATTTACATTCCACCAACATGTTCAGGACTACAGGGATTGCTATATTTCACTATGGGAATCCCTTCTGGCTTTTGATTTTATTTTTGATTTTTGTAAAACAAAACACTTCAACAGGTGTTACAATGCCACCAATCCATCCTCAGCGGAATTTTCATTACAATTTACCCACCTTCATGTGCAAAAGAATTCCAAGGATGGTTTACACGCGGAACCTTCTCAAATCATAACGGCAATCCAGCAAGTAGTTGGTTGCTGATTCTTGTGTTCATGCTTAGGTCAATGGTGTGATATATCCTTCAACCGTGTGATAGCTTTCAGAGATGTATTGTGGCACCATCAAATCATATTAGTCCAAGATGTTTAAGGTGTGTTCCCCAAAACCAACGTTCATTGGGACCGTTCATGAACAGTTGCCTGACAACAACAACAACAACAACAACAACAACAACAACAACAACAGCAACAACAACAACAACAACAACACCAGCAACAACAACAACAACAACAACACCAGCAACAACAACAACAACACCAGCAACAACAACAACAACAACAACACCAGCAACAACAACAACAACAAAATGTGTCCATCTTATTTTCTCCTACCCCAAAAACCATGTCCCTGGTTTTTTTTGGGTAAGTATCAGTTAACTGTTGGCCACTCAACCGAGGTGATGCTACTCATCGATTGCACAGCTGAATTGGATGCAGAACAGCTATGCCCTGAGATGCTCACAGCATCTTGGAAACTTAAAAAAAAAACGTTCGATTTTTTCGTAACAAAATAACAGTAGCCAATTGGAATTTCTTAAAAAAGCAAATCAGGGGGGGGGGAATGGGGTACACATCCCAAATATATACATATTACATATTTATTTATTATATAAAGTACAAGTACTCCCCCACAAAAATGAAACGCAGAAGACAGAACAGCAACTTCACTCCTCAAAACGCTCCAAAGGATACTAAACATAAAAGATCACTTAAAGACTTACCATCACATGGATTTGGTGAATCTCCACATACACACTCATCAAATTGCCTACGCTCGACCCATTTCCATTTTTTGAGATCTGCAAAAAAGCGGCTGCGTTTCGGCTGAGGTATATTTGCAAGGACTTTCCGTGGGACTTGCAACATTGGGGGGCAGTGATGGTTGGCTACGTTTTATCTTGGATCCCAGCATGGACGAGGCTGGGAAGGTAGTGCTGCTTAGGTTCGTGAATGAAATGATCTCAAGTTTGTAGGGATGATATCTGATTGAAACCCAAGGTACAGGTTGCTATGATAGATGAAAGACATCTTTGTGATACAAATTCATGTGAAAGATCAGTAAAGCTAATGATTGTTTGGAGAGATGACATTTAATGTGAATTGCAACATGTTTCTCCCTCAGTGGTTGCTTTTTGTCAATTGTAATCAATTGGAAGCTCTACACCAGTATGCTTCTGTTCACATCAGAAATCGCTTTGCTAATGTTGTGGTCTCTGCAAGGGCACCGTGAACTTTGAATGGCCAGCGCAGCAACTTGGTGGAATGTGTCCATTTGGAGGGATGTGTGGATGAAGAAACATTGAAGAAGATTGATTTATTGACATCTTTTTTTTGCACTATTGTTTGACCCTGTATATAAGAATATTGTAGAACTGATGTTTGAACATCATGCCGAATTTCCGTTGACAAGTTTATTTTCACTTCTGTTTGACTTTGGTTTTGAATTACCGACACTTTCCAAGTTGGCTTTGCTTCTTGTGCCAAGGTTCCTCTAGTTGCTTCGAACTGGATGTAAATCTTTGGGTGACAAAATAACCAGTACTTTGCAACCAGGAATAAGTTGGCGTTTACAGAGATTTGTAGATTGTAGGCTCGTTTTGAATGCATCTTGTTCAACAATCATTGATGGAAATACAAAATGGGCATGTTGGAGGCTAAAAAAAGTTTCAGTGTAGCAAAGATCCATTTCCACTTCCACAATTGGCAGAATCTGAGGAACATTTCGACTTTCGGTGGATATTTCTGTGTCTTCCAGCATTTCTATACCCTATATGATCCATTTAGAGCATATTACCTACATTTACTTTAAAGATCAACCAAATATAGACAAATATACCATACATGGATCCTATGGGTATTACAGGTAATAGTCATGAGTCATAGTGTTAATAACATATTACTATACTTGTCCAAGTTTCCTTATCTTCCAGGGTGAACGGCACCTTATGCCACGCCAAAGAGGTATGGTGCTTTCGTGGAGTTGGTGGCAGCATTGAGTTGTTTGATGGGTTTCGTCCTCATAGGCGACTTGGGGTAGAAAAAATGTCATGTTTTTTGGTTTGGTGGTTTGGATTCCTGGGATCCCCTTATGAACCACCAATTTTTTCATTAGTTGATTTAGTGGCAATCTTAGAATCCAGTTATTTTCTTAGAGCAAAAATCTGAATGACAATGAATTCCTTATTGAAGCTCATGCCAAAATGGTGTTTCTTTTGTTTATAAGGAAAGCCTCCCCAAACAGCCCTGATAGTTCAAGTTGTTGAATTATGGTATTAAATTCACCTGCACCAAAAAATTCACAGATGTCCCCCCTCCAGACTTGTGAGGAATTCAAGGGGTCTCATTTGGGTGTGAAGCTGGAGTTGGGAAGACCTATGTTGAACTATCAAATTCCGCAACTCTGAGAATGGCCTTAGTTTGAGAAGAGGCCCCCTATGATTTGGAAACAGAACATTTGCATCCATCCAACCACCCAACCATGATGCATCCATCCATCCATCCACCATCCACCATCCAACCACCCGGCACAACCAGACACGCCCCATGTTTGGCTGTTGGACCGACCCGCCAGGTATGCTCTTCAGTAACTTGGCTCATGCTATGGACCGACGCCACTCACACACACGGCTCTTCCATGCACGTGTGGCCAATCTTCAAGCAGCTGCTAATCAACATCAAATTCCACAGGACCGCACGCAGGGTCCCTCCCGCAGTGTTTTTTTTTTCCTGGGAGGATGGCAGTTAGTTGGAGATATGTTTGTTGACTCTCAGAGCTAATCCAACCGGCTGGTTTGAACACTACCCCCTTTACGGATGGTGTACATTTACATTTAGCACTGCTGGAAGATTCCAGTGTGATTTCCACTGGTTTGCTTTTTTCGGGGGGCTTTAGTGAACCTATATATACTTTTTTCTCTGGCATGGTTCCTGAAGTTTATTATCACAAATTTATGTACCTGATCTAAGATTGTCTAAAAGCCTAAAAGAGTGCTAAAGCATGCGAACACTGCTGACAGACCGGTCAAAGTGTCGAAGAACACAATATGAACTAGGTGGTTCTTTCAAACATTTTCCTTTTCATCCCTACTTCGGGAAATGATTCAACTGGACTCCTATTTTTCCAAATGGGCCGGTGGTTCAACCACCAATTTAGTGAACCTCCTTCAGATTGTGCTCATATCAGGAGCTCTATAATCGGATCAAAAGGCATTACTACTACGTGTCTTGGTGCTGAAAAGAGTCGCTAACGGTTAAACAGTTGATCCATCGTCAAATGGGGTGGGGCTGTCAAATATAGGGGAAATTTTTGAGTTGTTTAAAATACACAAATCGATTGTTGCTGGGAGTTGGTGTCGAATTGTTAGTGTTCTTATATTGGACGCAGCACGATGAAACATGAAAACCCCTTTTTGAATATTTAGATTGGATGATACATGCTATGCTTCCACAAGTTATCTATCTACCCAGATAAGTCAAGGACTTGATGCTGAGGCAGTTGACGATGACAGATTCTTTGTCGCGGCTTGACCTAGGTATAGTCCTACCATATTTCCTATATACCAGCCACTTCCAAACCTGACACATAGCTTTGGTCCAATATCAGTGATGCAAAGAGAAGAACTTGGAGAAACATTTGAGATTTTTATAGAAACTCAACAATGCTGTGAATTGTTGGTCTTATTTGATTTTTTCCACGCTTCTTACGTCAAGATTTACACTTCCACCTTTCAATTGTTCTAAGGTAACCATACTGACACACCAAAAAACGTCTTCTGAGTGCAATTGAAGTGGTATTGAGAAGCCCCAAAAAAATCAGTCCCTCATGCTGTTGATGGTTCAGAAATCCCGAACAGCCACCGTTTGGATGTATTTGACACCTTGTAAATCATGGGACTCACTTGCCATATCAACTCCATCTGGGGATGTGTTTTCAACCTTGTAAATAATGAGATGTTTGCCATATCAACTGGTGATCGCTGGATTTCTGAACCATCAACAGTATCATTATCAAATGAACATTTACCAACCTGGAACCGATCCAACATCCACTATTAAACAAAAGAATGGTTGTTTCAATTGGATGATGAACCATTTTTTTTACATGAAAAATGGGTGTTTCACCATTTCCATCCATTAAAATGGTTGTTTCAACTGGATAAATGAACCAAATCTTCCAATTGGATGAGTTTTTTTCCATCAACGCTAATCCTGGTTGTCGAGGTTTGGAGTTGCGGCTCGGATACGTCCAAAGCCATTTTGTCCGATGCCACGTTGTCTTTAGATTTGAGGAATTTCGGGGGTTGGGTGGGATGGAATGATGGGGTGAGAGAGGGAGGGAGAGGATTTTTTGGTTGAATTGAAGTGATATTTGTTTGTATATTATATAATGTACAATATCCAGAAATTGTTTTTTGCATTTCTTGCATGGATAAATTAATTCACATATACAGGTGATGCAGTAAAGGAAGTGAAGAGATACAAATTATGGCTGAATCAATGCAGTACATGCATTCGGGGTCCTCACCCCATATCCACAAATTGTTTGAGAGTCGCAGGAAGGAAGAACTCACTTGAAAGATCCCTAAAATGTAAGATGCCATCGAAGGGGGCAAGACTCAACACATGTCGAACGTTCACTTCTTTTAGTGAATGATCCTTTAACAGTTCTCTTGACTTCTTTTTAAAAATGGCAAACGTCAGAGACGAAGTTTCCCTGCATAATTTGGTTGCACCCCCCCAAGTTTGGAACCTGCAATGTGGTGAAAGTAGATGGCGCAGGTGGCGATTTGTAAGGAGCCATGATAAAGCAATACATGGGTAGTTGCGCCATCTACTTTCCAGGTGGTATATATGCTGGCACCTGATTATCTATAGGGATTTATAGACAACTAAGAGGGATCCTTCTAAATTCGTCAGTATAATGAAATGACACAAGGCCTTTGACCACCAGCTGGTACACTTACGAAGCCTTGTTCACGTTTGTCTATGGTCTACACCCCCGAAATTTAACATGGAACCTGAAGATCATGGTTTCCAAAAGGACTTTCCTTTTCCATGGACTTATTTTCAGGTTCCATGTTAGATTTTGGGGGTGTATTGTTATTCTTAAAAAATCCTTGTTCCTTATAGGAGAGAGTTGGCATATTGCTTCTATGGCGATATCTTGAAGCAGGTGTGGCGGATTGGATGATGTGGAATGTTTTTTCAGGAACCCAATGCGAACTGAATGGAACAAGGTGTTGCGTTGTACATGGATTATCAAATACATTGAAATAATTTCATGACAGCAGTGTGGGAAAGATATGTTCAAGTCAAGTGGTTATACTGTTGATGGGAGAAATCCTCCACCAATTGATATCTAATATATAGTTTATCATATCAATTTCTCACAAGCTAGGTTTCTATTGTATATCCCAGGTGGTTAGCCGGATTTCTCCTATCAACAGTATCACTGCAATTTCCAATGTTTCTCTGTGATGAGTTCACAACTCGGCTCTGACGAGGTACCCTTCCTGGAAATGGTGGACAAGCACTTTCTGCAGTTTCTTAGCAGTTTTAGATAAGGAAAATGGCAGATTTGACCATGTTTTTCTGGATTGGATGGAACATATGGATGAAAAACCACTTGATTCTCTGGAAGAGTGTGGGTGTAACAGGAGGTTTTAGATAGAAAATGCAATGCTGCTACTTAAAACGCATCGATGAACAGTGGACTGGGCACGGACATACATCACAGTACCATTTCAGGTTCTGATTTAAATGCATGCGAAAATATGGTACACAATTCATCAAACTTCCCAATCCCCTACTGGATGATTGGCATAGTGCATGAATGATGAATGATTTCAAATCTGTAGCCCCAAAGCACCCGCAAAACGACGAGTTTTCAGCAACAATGCATCTCTTGAGTCTCTTGAGCTCAAAATATCCATATAGCCAGGCATGGTTTACTAGGTGTATAGTGTTTTCCAAAATGTTTAAACGTTCATCCTCAATTTGGAGATTGATTTTTGCCTGTGTATTTTTTGTTCAATTCACTCAACCACAGTGATGACACAGAAGCCATTTGTTGAATTGAGGCAGCTGTGCGTCTGTGGTTGCATTGTGTTTTTTCGTAGCTAGTGGGGATGGGGTTGGGGCTCAATGGATGAAGGCGTAGCAATGAGCAGATGTCACTTGGCGTTTCGATGTGACAGTATGCATGTAGTATCCCTAAAAAGTCGTTGCTTCGTTCGAAACACCACACCCAGGAAAGCATCCTAGGAAGTGTATATGAAGTTAAGGAAGTTCTCACAACAGCAATGATGTATTTTTACGGGTCCATCATTGTTCCCCGAAAAGGACATATTTTTTTGTGATTTTTGTTAGGTTCAGGAAACGCTTGGACAGCTGTCTCGATGTCAACCGTACTTTTGAGGGGCTTACATGGCCTATGGTATCGCTTGGGAAGATGATTTTCCCTTTCAAGTGGTCGAAGCTGATTCTAATTTCATAGTTGTCCGATCCTATGAACATGGCGTTTTTTAAAAGATGACATGCCCAGTCTTATCAGAAACCCAATGGCGTGACTCTTGCCAGATAGTATTATAAGCATGATACTGGTTAGTCTAGTATGATAGGAGAAACACAGTTTTGAACCAGCACCATTCATCTCAGTCATGAACAGAAGCAACAAGTATATTAGTGTTGATTCCGCCCCCTTTCCTATATATATATATTTATAGCCATGATTGACGGACAAATTGATGCTTAGACTTCCACTCTGGAATACCAAATCTGCAAATCACAGTTGAATCCAACTCTGTAAATCCAACCTTCCTGACGGAAACTTCAAGAACTGTTCGAGTACTTGTTCATCCAATTTTTTATATGAAGCGAATCAAAACAAACAAAAACAAATAGAAAAAAGCAAGTCAACAAACAACATCAAACAACCAAAACAATAACGATCAACACCAAACAACCAAAACAACCAAAGCACCAACGACTGATCTAAAATTTGGATGCGACAAACATGGAGATTCGTGGAACTTCAAAAGGTGAATTCGTGGAGATTGAGATTTTTGCTGCGCAGGAGTTGAGTTTTTTCCAGTGGTTTGATGGTTGGAAGTTAAAAAAGGGTTTCCTCAGGTTTTTTTGGGCGTAACAGAAAAAAACACCAAAAAACTGCATTTCTTTTACACGTGAAAGTTAGATATATATGTATATATATATATTTAATATAACAACGTTATGAATATAGATATTTTCAACATAGAGATGTGTGAAATGAAGAAATCTATACCTTTTTGAAAGCATCATTTTTAGATTCCTCCAACAACTCAGTTGAGACTCTCTTTCCTCGCGTTCCATCAATGATGGGAATCCTTCAAGGCCGGTGTCCCCAAGTAACAATCCCTTTCATCAGGGGATCCCAAGAATCCAAAGCACCGGGCCCCAAACCACCAATTAACCATTAGAATTAGGTGACTGGGTACTTCCATAGTTACCCTTTGGATGTTTCGTTATGAGGTAATGATTATCGAAGGAAGGATAGGATATATCTAAGGCCTGAAAACCCAATTTCATAAACCACTTTGAACATATAAAACGATCACACATGTAAAACAGAAAGCAAAGCCTCTTGATATACGTTCGTTCATTTTTGGAAATCTACAGCAGACAAACAAAAACATCCAAGTGACCCAGTTCGCTTGGGCGATGTCGTTGTAGATCCGTGTTTGGACACAACAACCATTATGATACAACGATGGAAAGTTGTTTGTCACGATGTTTTAACACATCACCAGAAAGAAAGTTTTAAGTAGGATGATATTTGAGTATGCATGGGACCAATCGGACTTATAATACTTGTGTTTGTTGGCAACATAAAGTATTTCAATTAAGAGTTAGTTTGCAGAGTTTATGATTTTCGGCCACTTCAATGCAGTATCTAAAATGGCCTTGCTGGGTTCTTGGTGGCACCCTGGCACCCTGCTGATTTTGTGATCATCACCTTGTTGTCAATGACGGTCACGTCTTATCAAAGCTCGCGAGGATCGTATCATCTGCGCTGGTGATGTTGGAACCGAATTGTATTTTGTGGCAGTTGCTCGGCCCAAGTTGTTTCTCCCCAAAAAGAAAGCTGGAGCAATTTGAGTAGCCACGACCTTAAACAGTCGTTTTGTTTTTTTAAATCCTCCAAAGCAATGGTGTTTTTTGTTTTCAAAAATACATTGCCATGACAAAGGATAAGTTTCCTCAAGTCACAAATAATTAATTGGTGAAGGTCGGAGAGAAGGTGATGCTTATTTCCTCAACATGTCATAGCTTACCTTAAGATATCTCCACTCTGTAGTACTGGTGCACCCCCAAGAGAATAAACATAGCACCTGACAAAATGCCATCCCAAAAGGAAAAGCATCTTCAACCCCCCTTTTTTCAGGTGCGAACTGTACATGACGTTTACACTTCTATGTTGCACATTGTTTTATCTTTTATCTAACCTATGTGATTCTTTGCACAATCATATCATTTCGATGCATTTTGTTCTTTCTCATTTGAAGCATGCAGTGAAAAGAAACACTCTTTCAAGACACTATTTTATAATATGTTAACATATGTTATAGACAATTGTGTGTGTAGTCCCTCATCAACAACAAACCAGCCAGCCAACCAACCAACCAACCAACCAATTGACCCGGGCAAAACATGTTTTCTCCTGAACATTTTTCCAGGTTGGTGAAGTGGAAGTTGTTCCTTGGTCGTTGTGATTCCCGCTCGGAGAAAACCATCCCAGGGATGGGGGAAAGGGACCACATATACAACTCCTTACAGGATCCCATGGGAATGTAGGTATATATTTACCTACATTTTTTAATGAATGGTTGATTTTTATGGGACATTACAGTAGTAAGTAAATATACCAGCCCCATGGATCCTATGGGAACAGGAAAATGTTATTTAGGTGATGGGTTTTTGGTTATAATGAGGTGCTATTTTCCACCAATGTTTAAATTGGGGTTGAATCCACTCAGAGATTGTAGACATGTGGTGAAGCGCAAGTTTTTAAGATTATGATGAACCAAGAAAAAAACGTATGTGCTCACCGATTCCATTGTTGAAAGGAATATTGATGACAATAGTTGTAATTGCATTCGAGTGTTTGTTTGTGGCATCTTCAATCAGAAAACCTGCTTCCATGGTGCAAAAGCTACTTATCCACGTTGGTTGTTTGCAACATGTAGGGATAGGGCTTAGCGCAGAACGTCATGGAAATCATGATTCGGAGGAAGGTATAAATACCTAGCATCATGAGAGATCAAGACAGGATTCATCAACCTTTTGCAGAGTTCCGTCCCCATCGTTTGTTTCTTTCACACATTTCGCCCACTTACATGGATGTTCAATACTTGCTGCTGCATGTTGAAAGGTTGATACTGGTTGATGTGAATCAAGAAACACGTCCAGTGGTATTTTTTCTATTCCAGGTCCCAGGTCTGATATAAGTTATAAGAACGTTCGACATTACATCATTTTCAATCATGTTGACATTCGTGCGTTTTTGACCATAATTCCTGGCAGTTCCGGCAATATTTTCTGAGGTGCTTCCACAAGCGCAGCAAGAGAAGGGCACGGTGATCAAAGTTCTTCATGAAGGCTTGTTGGACAAAGTGGACTTCCAAATGCTTGGCGGAAAGAAGTGTTTGTTGACATGTGTTTTTTCGTACCATGGCATTGAGTCTTACCCTCCTAACAAAACTAGCAGTGGTTGGAATATGACCGTTTCCTGGAATGGGGCCTATTCCCTATTTTCAGGGGCTTTTGGCTGTTAGTTTCAGGGAGTGTAACAATTGTCGACCTGGAATTCCTTATGTGGTATTCTACACCAGGCATGTGAGGACCTGCTGTGTTTTTTGGATACTTGACTTGATGTCTCGTCACTTCCATACTGATATAACAGCTGAGTGGATATGTTAGTTGTAGACCTACCGATCATCAAGGTAAACAACAAAAACACCCTGGAAGCCTTGAAAGAAATCCATGGAACATGAACAGCATAACAGAAGATTCGGTGTACTTTGCTAAAGATAGAATACATCCAAACGGTGGTTATTTTGGGATTTCTGAACCATGTGAGCCTTGGTTTTCTCTTGTTTGGCGGCAGAGGTTCCTTCTTTGGCGAGTTGGGCAGTCTCAGTTGTTTTTTTTTGGGGTGGCCATGACTTGGGAAGGATTTTGAAAAAAAAACTTCCAGCTGGTATATGTCCAAAGCTAGGGAAGAATCTTACTTCCCGTGTGGGCAGTTTCATATAAACAAAAGGTCAGGGGAACTTGTGGTGGAAGGTTTGTTTGTGATCAGTTTTTTCAACACTTGGGGAAATTGAACATGACACACGAAACATCGATGGGTCATCCACACGAATCGGACGGTCGATCCAAGTTTATCAGATCTTGTGGGGTAGAAGTGGTAGGTGAAGGACAACACGAGTCGAAGATTCCACCTTTTTTTGGTTAATTCCTTTTACATGAAATGAAAGATGTATGAATGACACTTCATATGAAATCATTGAAGGGAATTTTGAAAGTTGATACATATCCAGTGTGCAAACACATGTCAATACAATGAAATGTGATTCAGATGATTCAGAATTCATAGATCCCGAATCCAAAACCCTATGCCCGCACTCGTCCACAGATGACGAGTTTTTGTTTAAGACCAAACAAGTCACCATAATTATCATAATTGTCATCATTGTATCTACCCTTTGGCAAAGCACCATAGCAATGGAAGCCTTTGAAGATGTATTTCATATTAAACATGGTCATATTCCATTGCTATGTTAGTTTACCAGAAGGTACTACTAAATTACTCATCTAGCTGGTGGCAACTCAAATATGTTTTGAATTTTCACCCCGATACCTTTTGGAATATGATCCAATTTGACCATATTTTTTTCAGATGGGTCCGTGGTGGAAGAAAAACATCAACCACCGACGACTCGTCAGGATTTTTTTTTGGTTGTCAAAAATCCAAGGCTTGGATTATTGTTTCCAGATTCCAAGCATAAGGCGAAGCCAGGAAGGGAGCAGGAAACAAGGGAATTTGGGGATTTTGAGACCACACTTTAGTTTTTGCGGTAAAACTCCATGCATTTTTGGAAATGGGGGAATTCCATGTTTATCCATGTTTGATGATTGGATGTTTGGATGGATTTTTAATAATTTTTGATATAGCATATATAGCTTATATAGCTGTTGAAGATGAAGATTTCACCCATGACTTTATGATGCGGATGAAGGAAATGGAGATTCAACATAGCAATTGAGTGCCATGTTCAGCACCTTCATCCATAGATTGTGGTATTCAAATGATCCCCCCCAAGCTGGCTTTCATATCTAATGGGGATACCAAGCGTGTTGGACTTATTTTGCCAAGGTTTAGTAGCTTGCGCATATATTCATGCCTTGCAAGTTGAACCATTTTTCCATGTTGCTTCTTTTGATTAGGTTTTTCTTTGTCTTCGTTTCCAATAGTTTCACCAAGTGTTTTTTTTTCGTTTCCTCTAGGTTTTTTTGCAGCTTCATCTCTAGACTCATGGCGTTTTCTCATGGTTCAAAACCGACCTGCCCTTGAGTTCCGAAGAATAGTCAAGACCTGCCGAAGAAACACCTGCCAATTTTCGACGAAAACTTTAGAATATTTGGCCGACTCAAAAGGTGGATGTCTACGGAGCTACGTCTGGGTGGTTGCCGCTTGGATGGAATTGGGAGCATCCCGGAGCATCGTGTTGTATTCGTCTAGTTTTTTGTTTGGTTGTTTTTGAAAAGACACAGCATGGATTTTTGGAAAAAATGGCAACTAAAAGCCCCAAAAGGAATGAATTGGCGGCAAATTGATTTCCGAAAAGGATATGTCTTTAAGGTGGTCTTCATCCTTTTTTTTAATTTCCTATCATTGACATGGATTTTTCTGATGGATGCTACCATTTAGGTACCCCAAACTTGTGAGTTTTGGGGATCTTTCTTGGCTAATTCTGAACGAAAAAAACCCTGACTCTCCATCTCTGAAGCTTGAGGTTAGTAGTGCCACGTGGAACACTGGAGACCTTGTGTACTGAAGAGCTTTTAGAAACCTTCAGGTGCAGAAGCGTCGTGAGTCGTGAGTGAAAGAAATCAACCATATGTTGTTTTGGAAATATGTGGGTTTAAATGGTTTATGTTTTCTTCAGTTGGTATGATTCAAAGACAACATTGGGGGTTGTAATCATTTACCAGTGGTTGTTGGTTTTATTACTTGAGATGATACAACAGTGTTGTGAACCTGGAATTTGAAATTTGAAAGAAGCACCACCAGATGCCGTGCTTATGTCCTAGGTTCACGTCACAGGTTCTGAAATGTCAAGGATTTGGAAATCAAATTTGATATAGTACACTGTTTTGTCCTTTCAGACTTATATAGTTGTGATTATGAATTTCTCATTGAAACATGAACATCACTGGGCACTCAAGTGGTCATATTATTGATTTATTATAGTTATTCACCTACTGTAGACAGATGTGTGATTTCATGGGACACCAACATGAGTCGGGAAATTGAACAAAACTTGCCTGAAACACTGGCTGCCAGGTTTGTTGCTATCGAGCGCTTAAGGAAGTGACTTGGGAGCATGGAACGGAAGTTCTAGATCGGAAACTGTGCCAATCGAAGAATTGGTGGACCTTTTACCTTCGGACTTGAAAAGTTGACGTTTGAAAGATTCGGTTGTTAAGAAAATGAATCCAGAATTCAATATGTTGGTAGCTCAAGGTAGTTAAAATCACATTGGCTGACAGGATGGTTGGATGACACATATCTTGAATCTTGAAATGTGATCCGCCATGTCAATGTGAAGTGGTGCCACCACCGTTTCGCTCATGCATTGTTGGGGTTGAGATTTGAGTTGCAAGTCTCCAGTCATTGTTGAGCCACGCAAAACCCAAAAGATGGTGTTATATTGTGGCGGCTTGATTTGTAGAGGCTTGATTTTGAGGACCCTAATAAACATCCTGAATGGTTTACCTCCGGCACCACTACCACCAACAACAGCAACAACATCAACAGCAACAACAACAACATCAATAACAACATCAACAACAAGATGAAGATGTACGATAATCACAATTGCGACACAAGTTTTTGGGAGACCATTCTTCCATCACAAAGGGATTTGCGACTTGTTGTTCTAAAACTATGCTGGGATTCCTTCAAAGCATTGACGGTTTTTGAGCTGTTTACTGCAGTGCTTTTTCTGACACTGACCTTTTTCGCCCCCCCAACTACCTTTTTATTTCCTGGATGACATCCTACCCAATGATCTAGGGGAGTATAGTTTCTAAACCATGAAATTTCAGGATTCCCGTCATTAACCAAACCAGGATTCAATGGAAAGATGTGTTTTTTTGTTAACGTTTCAACTTGAAGCAAGGCAACCTGAGATGGGCTTCGGTATGATGGTAGCCTCTATGGTGTCTTGGTGTTTTTGCAAAAGTCTGGAGAGTTTTTTTGCCTTAAATGGCCAGCAGGTTTGTATATAGTTATAATACATTATATATATATATCATATACACATTAAGTATTAGTGTATATATATATATAATACTTTTATGTATACTAAATTTGTGTACGTATCTTTATTGGGGGATTCACCATTTCGATTGAAACTTAATACCACCCATATGGACCGAATTGATAGATAGAGGATGAAAGTGGCAACCTACTCTTCTCACGGTGAATTGGATTACTTTACTCAATTTCTTTTTGTACTTAGATGTCCAGTTACGAGACCCAATCTACAACATCTCCTCACAGTCATGAGTTGTTGCAACATTGGTACCCCTGTTGGTACCTAGTTTGCCAGTTCCTAGTTTTCAACCAGACAGTTGAGGGCTAAAGGAATGAAATCGGTGTGTAAAAGTTTGTCAGACGTCACAGTTGCCACAGTTGTCAAAACTGTTTGTGAAACAGCTCCAGTTGTTTCCCAAGTAGAACCAGTTCTGATTACATGTAAATGTACACTTTATGGATAAGGCGATTGCAAGGTACACCAACTAGGAACGATGATGGTTTGTAACTTGTTTCTGGATTATGTCCCCCCGTAGGAGTCAGAAGCATTGACCTGCTCGTGTCTCAGGGGGAAGATGCAGCAGCCTCTGAAGCTTCTCAGGAAACAGGAAGTGTCTTGGATGCAACTCATATTGAAGGAAATCTGGCGAACCAGTTGAGATACAGCAAAATTAAACTCTAACAGGGCGAGAGATTCTTTTTTATGAACTGGTGCAGGGTTTATTCTATGAAACTGAACAGTAGGATGGAGGTTTCACATTTAACTTTTTTTTTATATCAGGTTCATAGCATTGGTTTCTTGAGTTGTAAAAGCACAAAACCTGGGCCTATTGGACCTATCCTTTGGAAAAGGATTTGCAGTGCCATCACTGAAAGGTAGTACCAGTATATCATAAGATTAGAGGAATTGTTCACACATGTGTTTTTCTTAACTCCTATGAATGGGTGCAGATTCACCCTGACTACTTGACGAATACCTTTTCTTTCCTAGGTGGGAATATGGCTGCATAAATTGGAGGTATAAATGAAAGCAAATCCATGCATTCAATCAATCAGGCCCTTCATCTTTGTAGTACCTTGCCAACTTCCAAAATTGCGATGTTCGTTTCAGGTGAAGAATGGAATCCTCATGAGAAGCCCAAGGCCAAAGCGGGGTGGGGAAATCAAAAACCTGGGGCCCCAAGCAAGGATGGTTGGTGTTTTTGTTAAGGGATTTGTTTTGCAAACATCGCCTTGATTCTTTAAGAAAGAACTTGATTTCTTGAAAGAAATCAGATGAAATATGTTGAAACATCAGTTTTATCCCCGAGATGACCTTTAGACTTTAGTGATGTTTAGGAATTCAAAACAAAGATGGGCCAGAAGTGGTTGCCAGATATTAAAGTTATAATCCTTTGGATGATTGCATGTTGGTACATCTTAGAAAGGTTTGTTGATGAAGGTCTCGGTAACTTTGACGATCACCCCATCCTCTGTCAGAAATTCTTAGGGCGAAGGTTGATGACCCGATGACTATGAAGTGGTCAACAATTGATGGGTAAGATTATGATACATTATGTATACTTAACAGTATGGTATAGTGTGGTTGTTCATTCATAGTGTGTCTTGTAGTAATACATGTGCTTTTCATGATGGTTTTGAATAGTTTGCTTGTTGTATGTTGATTGGTGGCCTGGATAGGCTAGGAACAACGACAACAGTGACAACGACAACAACAACAACAACTACTACTACTACTACTACTACTCCTCCTCCTCCTGCTGCTGCTGCTGCTGCTGCTGCTGCTAATGCTACAGCTACTACAGTATGGTCAAATACTGACGTGATACATCACTGGTGACGTCCTTGTATTTCACCCAATTGTTACGCAACGCTTGCAAGTCGACATGGGTCATTTTGGCCACCCAGTTTGTTAAAAACTTGACTGCAAAGTGATGATTTGGGACGTGTCATAGGTCGTTTCAGGAGTTTGGGTGTAAGATCCATTAAACTGCCCTGGGTGTTGATTCATCATCAAGACTCATGGGACATCATGATACATAATATTTGTGTTGAATATTCTTGATCATTTGGTTCGATAAAGGTATACATATTACAGTATATGATTATGATATAATGAATATTGAATGATTCAAGGGAATGAATTTGAATTTGAAGGATTTTCATTTGATTCAATATATGCTTTATGATATGTTTTTTGTTGTGTCGTTTTGTTTTGTCATTCCCTTCGTTCACCACTTTGTGGTTTTCCAGGAGGAAGAGGAGGAGGTGCCCCAAGGAAGTCAGGTTAGACTGGCATTTGTTGGGGTAGTGGTTCTTCGGGTCCTTGCAAGTGGATTGATGGGCTATCACAATTGGTTAGGTCTCGGCTACCTCTCCAAGCATCAGAAACATTTTAACCAATTGCATCCAATTGCATGTTTGAAGGCTTCCGCAACAAAACCTTTCCCAAAAATTGGACCTCACTATTAAACATCTCAATTGTGTAAATATAACTGATCATATTTCCACCACCTGATTTCAGGTGGCTCTTTTCAGCCTGAAATGTGCATCAAAATGAATCTCTTTGAAAGATTCCTTTCATGACTAGGTGGTGGTTTCAAACATTTTTTATTTTCATCCCTACCTGGGGAAAAGATCCAATTTGACTAATATTTTTCAAAGGGGTTGAAACCACCAACTAGTTTTTTTTTGAATCAAACATCCAACTCCCAACACGTTTCAAACGCCGTTGGAAATTTATTTAAAAGAAACGGCCAGGTGACGGACCGTCAAGAGATTCGAAAGAGTCGCAGTTTGTCAGGACCGATTTTTGGAACCGAAAAAGATTTTCCTGGGATTTCCACAAAGTGCGGCTGAAATTTTTGAGTTGAGATCCTGTTTGTATTTGTGTAAGAGGGAGAATGGTAAGGTAACTAGAACTGAAATGTAACCACAGAAAAACAAGTTGAAGAAGTTTCTGCGATTTGTTTTCCGTTTGGTGGTGTTCAGAATCATGATGAATGACGACTTGTTTGGGTGGTTCCTGGAGACTTAAAGGTGGAACATCTCGAATGTCAGTTGATTTTATGGCTGGTCAACCTACCCCATTGACCCTTCCTTGGTTTCCCTTAGCAAGGCCTTGTTAAGCCTTTGTTTCTGGGGGGGGGGGGGGTACTTAGGGGGGGGTAGGTTGACCAGGCATGAATGATTGGAGTGACGGAGTGCTGAAACTAATTGCTACTAATTGCTTGATGGTTTGCTCGGTTGGATGGTTGTTTCATCGCTTGCTTAGCAGCGTACTGGCTTGATTCCTTGCTTGATTGATATCTTCCTTCCCTATATGATGTATGCAGTACTGTATACATGTAATATATAAATCCATTTGTATATATATATATATACATTTTTTATATCTATAGACTGTTACCCATAGCCTCTTGTTTGGTTTCTTGTTTGCTTGCTGCTCCGGCGTTTTTTCTTTTACTTGGTCGATTGATTGATTGATTGATTGATTGATTGATTGGTTGGTTGGTTGGTTGATTGATTGATTGATTGATTGATTGATTGATTGATTGATCATGTCAGTTCAATGATCAACCCATTGATTTTCTTTGACTTGATATGTTGGTTGGTTGATTGGTTGGTTGGTTCCATGTTACTGTTGATGGTTCAGAAATCCCAAACAACCACCTGGGATGTATAAAAGATGGGATTTCAACTACCAACCTCAACTGGTGAACACAGGATTTCAACAAAAAACCATCAACAGTACAAAGATGAGTTGCTTGATTCTTGGGTTTTGTATTGATTTGGGACTCAGATACCTCCGCCAATGTTGCTTGGTTGATTGGTTGGTTCAACCTGTTGTTTCCTCGTGAGGCAGCATGGACTTTCGAGGCTCGCTGTTGTTGGTCAAATGGATGTAACAAACTTCAAGTTACAAGCTCTTTGGGCGAAGTTGTGGCAACATGTATGCTTATATCTACAAATATGTATGTATATATCTATATATATATATGTATATATATATATATATTTGTTTCAATGTATATATATATATATATGTGTATTAAATATGGTTGCAATTATATGCACACATTCACAATTACTCATATCTATGTGCATATTCGTATAACCTATAGTTTCAATTGTAATGTATATGAATATTCAGATATTTACATGTCTATGCGCTCCCACAAAAGAACAGGTAGGTACTGGAGGGATTATATTCTATATATATATATACACGTGTATTCATCGATATAGATCAGAGGGCCTTATATAGCTTCCCACCAACAAAGACAGCACCTCTCCAAAAGGTTTTCAAGGATGACTTGTGTTTTTTTTCATAGGTGGTGCAACCTGTGGTTTTGGATAGTAGGTATTGAACCATATCACGGGCTATAGGTATATGTGTAGGTTGCAGGAAGTACAACATGTTCGCCGAACTTCAGAGTGTATCATTTGTTGAACCCTTAGATCGCAACCGAGATGGACAATTGTGTAATCTAAACTCTTGAACTTGAAAAAATGGGATTATTTTGCAGTACATACGGTGATGTAGCTCAATGTGTCACTGTAAATATACATATACCGATTTTTTTTCTTGCCTGTACATCATAAGCATGTTGCTGAATATCTTGGCAACGTAGATATATAGCTATCGCCATACTTACTTCTTGAAGTTGGCTGGTTGTGTGATTGTGTATTTCCTGCTCATTTTTGGCCATTTAAACCACTGAAAGTTGGACAATCCCATCAACCTAATCCTTCGTCTATTGCTTGGAGTTCCAGTAGTTCCGTTTATTCTTTTTTCGTAGTGCCGATGTTCATTCCAACCTTAGACCGAGATTGAATGATGGTCGTTTCTCGGATCATTTTCACTTCTGCAGTCATGATTTGAATAGAATTGACCTAATTTTGACATGAATACAGGCAACCACCACAGACAGATCACATCGCCATGACAAAAGCATTGATGATGGGATTATCATGTCTTGGGGATCCAATTTCATACTTGAAATCAATGGCTCTCCAATGATAATTTCTATCTAGTATATAGTATAACCATATGTTTCATGTTTTTGAGTATTTGACCATCCTTCTTGACCACACAATTCCTCATTTCACGGCTTCCACTTCACCGACAAAAACAACCAACTTTTTCCATCGACAAAAATCCGGGAGGCGATGGAGCTGAACCAATGGATCTTCATGCACAGTTGAAGCAGATGACCTGTCGCACTGAGTTCTTTAGGCCAGGTTTCGACTCATCCATCCATGTTTTGCTTCATGTTTTCTTGTCAGACCAACACATGAAACTTTTGGACCAAAATGTGAACCCAAAAATGAAGTGAAAGAATTGTGGAAGTTAGATATTTTGGGTTGTTGTAAGGTTTGGTGGAAGTAGTTATGAAGCTTTAATCTGGAAGCATTACATTCCTAGAATGCTTGACATTAAGTCCTGCCATCAAGTCTCGTCAACGCATTCCTTGTTTTTCTTCGCTGGACAGGAAACCTCAAATGCTGCGACGGCGTCGGGTGCCCCCAGCTGGGAGCCGTGAAGCATTTGAAAAGCAAAAATCCGCATGGTGATGTGAACTACATCACGTCACATGTCTTTTGAAACGATGAGTGTTGCTACAAAGATCGGCCCCCACCAGTTATCAATGGAGCTATAAACCCTATAAATGGCCCTAGGACTGGTTAATTGGGGTTTGAGCCCTTACAAGTAGAGTTATAACATGTTATAACGGGCCCACTTTGTAGTGGTTTGTAGCCAAGACTTTCCAGTTGAGCCCTTTTTATCGTGGAGTTTCTCAATCTTGGATTCAACCTTGACCTTTGGAGGTCGTCTAGCATGGGAAAAAAAAAAACATGGCCCCTAGGCTGTGCACCATACAAAAGTGGGTGGATTGGTGAAACACTTACAGGGGTTATAACTAACCTTTTTTACCCATTTATTCTCGGCCATTTATTGTCGGGGTAAAACAACCCCATTTACAAACTGGTACTGTTGATGGCTCAGAAATCCGGCGGCAAACCACCAAACATGTATGAAACCCCTGCAAACAATGGGATATGTACCATATCAACTGGTGCAGGATTTCTTCCATCAACACTACTGTGTAAATATAATGTTCCTCCATTTTTTTCTGGGATAATGTGAAATAATAGCCAGCCATGAAACATATGGAATCATGAAACATAAACACGTTGATCTGCGGGAAGATAGGCATCATTCAACCTGTAATCGAAAATGTTCCAGCCAGTCAGTAGTCACTCCGCATCCCCACATGAGTCAAAACCATCCAGTAACTATCACCCATTAACTATCACACCGCAGACATATCCTTTCAATATCATTTCTTGTGACATCTCTTAAAGCACCCACCACTTATGTTTCATTTGTTCAGGAGATATATCATATCCCCTATGTTGAAACGGTTCGTCTACACAACTCCCTTGGCCGCCGCTCAGAAACTTATACTGTGCCCAGCTTCGAGTTAACAGGTGCGGGCACGGCACGGGTCACAACCAGGGGTTGAGCACTAGGGAAGTGAGTAATCTGATGGATTTTAGGTTGTTTGTTTGTTTCAAGTTATAGAAAGACACCCCCAACTAGAATGAATTTGGAAAATCTTTGTTACTTCCTGAATTTATGCAACATAATGTTTGTTGAAAGTGTGTTTGTGTCCGAAGGATCCCTTCTTTTCTCTAACTTCCCTCGGTTTTTTTTGTGTTGAAATTTGTCCCAAGACACATATGGGAAAATCTATATAATCACAAACAAAAAGATATCAGAAGTTTAACAACTTTATCGGTGGCCTTTCGTTTTACTGGTCGCTTTGTTGATCTATGGTGATCTATGGTGGCCACTTGTGGTGATCCTTTGACAGGCGTTGGCCATGCAGGAAGGAGAGCATCTATGTACTTCCAGGAGCGCAAAGCCATCGTGAAAAGATGGGTTTTACTTGACTTACGTAGGTTAAGCTGCGTTGAAACCACCAGCTAGATTTCAAACTGATAAAAATGCGATGAACTTGATGTGTGTGCTTGGTGTAGGTATAAAGCTTTAGCATGTTGTTCTTAAGAACACTATGGATTCATACAGGTGAACCATCATGCTCTTGTTTTGGCTGGCTTATACACGTCCATGTGATATTTTAGATGCTGACTTTATGGATTTGCGTGTGTGTGCATTTTTTTGCATTCTCCATATTTTTTTGCGATTTGAACATGCTTCCACCCCAGCAAAGTTTAACATAGCCATTGAATTTTTTACCTTCCCAAAAGGAAGGTAGTCTTGCAGTCCCATCACTTTTCAGGGGCGAGCTGTTAAACTTCGGGGTGTAGTGTCACAGCGAATCCCACAGTTTGGTGAGGAACAGATGGACGGAAGCGTCACAGGTCGGACTCGGACATTGGCAGGTTGTCAAAACGCCATGGCGGTTACCCATGGTGGTTACGTAAAAAGATCACCCCTTAATAAGAGATCATTGTATGGGACCCATTTTTGGGGGGGGATCCAGCAATGCAAATTTAAGAGATTTCCACCTAAGAATGAATTGTTTGGGTTGGTGATATTTCATGACCCCCTACTAAATGATCCTAAAAGCTGGATATTTTATTGTTTTGTATCCAGTGGGTCTTCTGAAAGGGATGATTACAATGAACATTCTCTTTGAACGTTTGATTTCCCTTTTTTGAACAGATCAGCGACATGTTAATACAATGCTGTTAGTTTCTGACTTGAGCTCCTCATGACACGTGCATGCAATATTTTGTCTTAAGTATGTATATGTTTTTTGATATTTTTTGTAGAAAACAAAAACTTCATATTTCTCTATCTTGGGGTTTGCCAAAACACCGGGCCAAAGAACCATTCATTTTCATGAAGGGAATCAACTTGTTTATCTTTATTTTCTCAATTGTTGCAGTGTCTTGGCAGGGCCCAACATCTACCAGCACCTACCCCTCTGAAACTAGCAGTTCGCACCTGAAAATAGGCCGAAACCCAATAGGAAAGTAGTATTCCAACCATCCATTTTTAGGGGCTGTAATAGATGTTCCAAACATCAGGGAAAGCACGGGCGTTTTTAGTCTTTCAACCATTTTTGGGAGGGTATGTTTTACTCTCGCATCATGATACTGACCTATCTTTTCATGTCATGACATTGCCAGATTTTATCCACCGCCCACTTGTCCTGAAGAGGTCAGAGTGCCTCATCACCGTTGCTGCAAACACTGCACAAGGTGAGATTGCTCAAAAGCTATAAGGTCTCAAAATCATGGGGAAATCCACCTTAAGTGCTGGATATCTTCTTTATGTTCAATCAAAATGGACATCTCCATCAATGAGTAGTACTGAAATGGAACCCACATATTGAACTGCAGCCAGTTGTTTGATGAACATGAGTCACATGTTACAGTAGATTTCTCTGTAGAACTCTCCTGAAAGTGACATGGTGACCGAAACGCTATCCCGGTATGGACGTATACGAATTGGTTTTCATTTTTTAAATGTACACTCCGGTAAACTAACATAGCAATGGGAAATCCACCATTTAAAAGATGTATCTCCTATTAAACCATGGTGGTGTTCCAGCCAGCTATCTTAGTTGACCGAAGGGTATGACATTCTTCCGATGGGTTGATGCTTGCTTTTTGGTGCCACCCACTCAACGCTTGACAGGTGGAGCATGGCATGAATACCCTACTGAGCCGAATGCATACCATAGACGTCAATTCAAAAGGTGCCCCCAACGGATGGGTTGGTAAGGGGCGATGCCGTGGGTGAAGGCAAAGGATATCAGGGAAATTGATATTTGGTGTGAAATACCATTTGTTCACGTGTTTTTGTTAGTTTCACTTCAGGCTTTACACATCTAATAGTTTTTTGATGATAGTTCATGCAGCAATGTATTTCATAATATATCAGATGTTCCTTGGTTGAAACGACAAAAAATGATCAAATCTTGGTGAGTTAAAATTCTTAGCCAAGTCTGAGTGGCATGAACTTGAATCCCGAGATGTTTTGGGATTTCCTTCACCAAAAGTCAACCTGCTGTTCAAAGGCCAACTTACACAGGGATTGTTCATTATATTTCTTGAATGGAGCTGAACAAATATAATTCTATCTGTATATATATATACATGTTTAGGGTGCGACAGATAGTCCTTTATCATTTGATTCAAAGATATGAACATCACTATAAAAAGTAGATCCGCGCGTTCAACTTGCAACTATGCATCCAGGTGCTTTAAAAACGGCAAAACAAAAACACTGGAGTTCTGGATATCAATCCTTGGCTCTGGCTAGCCGAAGTGCCACAGGTGGAGACATGAAAACGTTCGATGCTGTCTTGGAGGATGAGGATCCGCCCCAGGCATGAAAGCAACCAGGAAAGCTTTTTTTTTTTAGCAGCCATCAAGTTTCATGTATTAGATTCTAGTTTATATAATGATGATACAACAATACGTAGTGTTTAGTGCTCATTGTCAAATGCTTGGAAGAAACCTGAAATGAAGCACAGCCATTTGTTTCTCCCAAATTGTTTTTGGCCTTTACTTTTTACCCACCAAACATTGTCAGGATGGGAGTCCATGACAATGGCAAGGCACAAGCAAAACTTGCTGGCTACGTTGGGATGCTTAAAAAGTTGTCCGTCAAATTTGTATACTCTCCAGGGAACTAACATTTCACGCATCGAGAAAAGGAAACTCATCTTCAATAGTGCCTTGGTTAGGGATATGTTAGGTCCCTGGAGGGTACCAACCTCTCCTTTGATAGATCTTGAAATGTATTCTGCTTGTCGTTGCTTTTCTCAGCACCTTGCTTTTGTCGTTGGCTAAGGCGAATTTGACACCAGCATTTTGTATTCTGAGAGAATTCATTCGCAAACTTCGAATCTTCTAAGGGTTTTGAGGCCAATATCCAGAGATGTGCTGGTGCCCCATCAACCAGGGCACTTGATGGATATATACGAAGTAAAGGAAGCATCACTTTTTTGTGTTAACAAAATGATGTAGATATGTAGCATATCAAAGTAAGGGGAGTAATTAGTGGCCTTTTCCACGGAGTGTTTCACTACTCACCAGTTCGCTCTTGATACTTAGAATTGAGGTTTTTCTGGCATTTTGAGTCCATCAGCTTAAATGTGCAGCAGGGGCCGCTATTTGAAAATATTCCAAGGGAAACTCCCGGAAACTCCCATACAAAGTACTTCAAGTTGAACGATCTCCATGTGTCCCACTTATATAATACATGGGTTGTCAAATTGAATACGAACCTATGCATGTTTTAGTTTGAATGAGCTACGACCCATTTGATACGCGTACAACTTGCAACACTGTTGTAATCCGCTTTGGTATAGTAGCATTTGAGTACAATAATTTAGTTTTAATGGAGTCAGAACCCAAATACCAAGATGTCTCGAAGTTTCTGCGCTTGGATAGTGCAAAGTGATCAATCATGCAACAGATCGCTGGGTGTGCCATGCCATTGCGAGATAAAAGTGATTGGATTGACAGTAGTCGTTTGTTTGTAGGCTTCCCCACAGAAAACAAAAGGAAATCAACAAACAACTAACAAGGAAGGTGAAAAATGACTCCTGCAAAAAGAGATTCCGAAATTGGAAATCATGTTGGTCAGGTTTTATGTTGGCTTTCCGGGGTGTACTGTGGATAATTCCAAGCAATGTGTATGCAGTTTTTTTTTAATCAGTTGTCTGGTGGTCATTTGTGGCCAGACGAATTTACTGGCATCTCTTGCACTGGTTGTATGGCTCAAATTTCCAATGATTTTTCATCTTGGCTTCTTTGGCCCTTACCCACTAGAAGAATCATGATTCAATTCACTAGCCAGTGCGCTCAAATGAAACATCTATCCCTGTTCTACCTCGGTCACCCACCGGACACAACAGCAATATCTCAACTTGCACTATCACCCAAGTGAGCTGCCAGCTGTAATTCGTTTGCACCAATTGTAGCTGGTGACAACTGCGTCACCAGTGGCAGCATGCAACGAGCTTTTTTGCGCCGATCAAACAGGACAAGAACAGCCTTGGAGGATTGATGTCATGATTTGACCCTTTCCAGGCCTTAGGAAATCCGTTGATTTCCTGCACACACCCCAAACAAAAATATAGAATCAAAAATGGGAAATTAGGGAGTCAGGACAATTCTTTGATTAGGGTTGACATTTTACAAGATTTACATTTTGCTTCGGTGTTGATGTATACAGACTCCTATGGAGATATTGGATGGTCAGGGTCCTGTTTACGGCTTGCTTCCATTGGTTCTCTGTCTGGAGGCCATAAGAGTATCCATAAACATCCACTTTTAATTTTCGCAGACAAAGCCTTGCAAAGCTTTATTCACGGGGGGTTTATTAATCCAAACTGGGGGTTGGGCAACTTTATTTACAGGGGGTTATTAATCTGATGTTAACATTACTGTGATGAATCAGGTTGCTTATTAAAAAGCCAAATTTCATTTTTATTTTCAGGACAGGGATAAACCTAAGGGGTAACTATCCCATCCTGCCTTTTTCCTCTGGCAAAAAATGGCCTGTTCTGTCTTTTTTTGGCGCCTGAAACGGGTCGAGATGGCCAAAACTTTAATGATTTGCCTGGCACCGTGAAACGGTGTGCTTTCCCTGGGTGTTTTGTTGCGTGAGTCAGGGGATGTGCCCTTTATGAAGTTCGTGGAGAACACGAAACAGTTGACTCAAAGTAATTATGGATGTCCGAAGACAAGACCCTCTTTCTATCATCCATGTTTTTGAGGTTCTTTACTTCTACGCAAAAAATGGGTACCCTCCAGGGAACTAACATATCCTCCAAAAATGGTATTTTGAACATGATTTTCCTTTTCCCCAGGTGGGATATGTTAATTTTCTGGAGAGTATATCATGACTCATTCATATCATATGTGTGCTGCTTTTCGCCCTTGCCATCCTTTGTCGCAACGTGACGGTAATTCGCTCGAGCTTTTTTCAGCCGGTGCCCAGCCGGGGGCAATAAAGCCAGGCCGACCTTGTAAGATTTCATCGGAAAATGGGGATGCCATAAACCAAGATAAAGGATGGTGTTATTTTTTTGGAAGAGCCTTGGCTAAACTTTTCAAATCTTGATGTTTGCCTGTGATTTTGTTTTGGTGTTTTTTTGCCAAAAAATAAGAGTGTCATTTAAGCACTGATTATGGAAGGATGGGTATGATTCCAAGCGATTTGAAAATTATAATCCATGGTAAGCTTCCAACATCAGAAGTCCAATTAGTAGCTTGGGATTTTGATGGTAAGCAATGAAGTTTGTGTTCAACGTTTGACCGATTCGGCCAGGGAAGTTGAAATTCAAGAACGAGCTGTTTGGGTAATCAAATATGAACAATAAAGTAACATCATGTTACCCTCCAGGGAACTAACATATCCCACCTGAGGAAAAAGAAAATCATCTTTTAAAAGTGCCTTGGTAGGGCCTATTTGCTAGTTCCCAGGAGGGTACTTCAGTGCCCAAAAAATACTTCCAAGAAAGTTTTGCCCCAACAAAAAGTCACTATAGAAACACCCTGGTAAAACTAACATAGCAGGCTGGAAAATGGACCCTTTAGAAGATGTATTCCCTTGTTAGAAAAGGTAGGTGGATTTCCAGCCAGCTATGTTAGTTTACCGGAGGGTAGCAAATGGTGATTTCGTTGCGATTTCCTTCCATGGATTTTGCCAAGGACTCTCCTGGTCCTTCTCCTTCACGACTGCGCAAAGCAGGGGTTGCAGCCTCAGGAACCGAAGATCTATGTATTTTACATCCACCCAAAACAGACATGGAACCCACATCGGCCACATCGGGTGGTTTGTAGATACTACCTCCTTTTGCAAGGGGGTATAGTTTCAGAATTCCATGTTTGTTTTAAAGGGTGTGGTACCCAACTTTGATTTCAGATATTAAACCCGAGCTAATCGTGCTGACCCTCCTATCCATCAAGATTGATCCTATGTTTGTTTTCTTATTAGGATGGCAAGTTGTTTGCAACATGCATTTGTTGATGGACGAAACATGATGAACCTAACCTACATGGGGATTTTGTTGGTTGAAAGGCTAGTTGCTGTTGAATATCCTAAGGAAGCACCAAGTCCCGCTCGTTTTTTGCGTGCCGGCGTCCGGAAACCCATGGGATGCTTCTTGCGAACATGGTGAAATAACTCCTTGGAATGTGGAAAATAGTTGAAGATCATCATGCGAGTCATCATGAAAGCGGCAACATCCGAACAGAACGAAACACAATCACACAACTCATGATGCCTCATGTCTTAGGGATTACTTGAAGTTGATATACAGATATATACAGATACTTGTAATTTGGAAAACCTTTGTGCACCTATTTGTTTTTGTTTTGGCCCAAATGATACAATGAAAACACCACACTAACATGGGTTCCTGAACCGCCTTGCATGTGTTTTCAGGTTTCCGGTACAAAAAGCCTACATTTAAATTCAACTACTTGGAGTATTTTGGCCTTAGAATGAAGGTACTGAACCTTTTAAGGCTATTTTGGCGGTGGGTTTTCCCTTACATAAGCCTTACATACAGCTTATATAGGTGAGTACCTCCATTTTAGGTACCTGAAATGTTTGGTGATTTAACTAGAAGGGCATAAGTAAAACCACCCGTGTTTTCACGTGGAATTGGAATCAAGGCACTTTTCTTATCACCCACTCGGGAGTCATCATCCACTAAGGAGAAATCTCCTGGAAGGATCAGCCCCGCAAGTAGTCCTGGAGTATGAAGACTCAAGGGTTTTCTGTGGCAGTTCTTTTTTTTGGGACAGGGTGGGATAAGAGGTGGTTGATGACTTTGGAAAGGCTATATAAAAGCAATCATGGATCAAGATTCAGGTTTTTTGATTCTGTATTAAGCAGATCATGATTTACTACGACTTATATAAGTGGATTTTAGCTGGAGGTTCAGCACTAGCAAGATAGCTATGTTTTTTTTGTGAAACATGTCGATAGATGAGAAAATCATACTGAGCTACTAATATTGGCTGCTATTTGATGTGGTCGGATGTGAACATCTCTCTTGTTGGATGTACAGCAACTTCTCCATATGAAGACTGGAAGATGAGCTGAATCTCCAAAAGGGTCATGTTTCATTATTGTTCACTTTCATTCCACATGATTGATTACATTGAAGATGATCCATTATTGGTACAAGAAGGGAAGAAGAGGTGTTTGATATCAAGAACATAGTCACCTAAAAAATGATGTCAGGATCCATCAAAACTTGAATTGGACCAAATCCCAACGGACCCCTAAGTCTAAGTAAGTTGCCATTGAGCTATGACAAAAACCTCAGGTTTGTTTTCGGGGTCCGTTCTGCAGTTGGTCCGACCGTTGGGAAAATCTCTTGTGACATTGAGGTCACCAACAAACCGAAGGCACCGGAGCGCGAAAAAAACCACCAACCTTTCGGGAGTTCAGCTGGGTGTTTTGGGTGAAACAAATGGTGTATATACTCTTTTGGTTTTTTCAAGAGATGTGCAGTATTATCATATGTAGATAATAGGTAAATATATGTGTATCTATATTCATAGATTATATATATACACATTTAATGTACAAGTATATGGGTACATTTTTTTGACAAAGGCTATTAAACATTGCCGAGAGCATCTTCGTTTAATACCCCGTTTAATACACTATTAAACAGAGGTATTCCTTCAGTCTAATACCCCATCGGTTAATACCCCGTTCAATACCCTATTGTCCGTTTAATACAGAAATATCAGAAATTCTTGACCTTTTAATACCTACTAAACAGAGGGTCTTGTTTAATACGTATTAAACAAAATGGGCCGGAGGCGCTCCTTTAATACCTAAAAGAAATTCATGGCCATACAGGAGGGTATGTTCCGCGTACATTCCCTAATTTCACCAGATATGATTGATGAGCACTGATCCTTAATCTCAGGAATCACGCAGCTTGGCTGGCTAAATTGCTAATTTCAGCCAGTTCAGTTTAAAGATTGCTCACTCTTTACCTCTAGAGATATTCCGAAACCTACATTTCTTCATATTTTACCTTTCAATTTACATAAAACACAAATTTACATAATTTACATCTCTAGTGAAATATGTATTCCTAGATATTCCTAGATCATCTGAAAAAAAACCTGCAGATTGATCCTTGATGACGTTTCAGCTACCAACCGCAGCTGCTGCCACCGCCAGGGCAACGATTTCCGACAGGTGCTATGGGGGGAGAAATCCAACGATCTCCAGTTGAGGATGGTAGGTAAAGATCTACCGTTATTTACATTAAGGTTTTCAAAGAACATCCCTTTTAGGGTGTTTTTTTGGGGACTTGGGATTTCTGAACCTACCATCAAGAGTAGGATTTCTTTTCAAATACTTTTGTGGAACCAGGTCCTGGTTGTGCTTAGTTTAACGGAAGAGTTACATTAAGTGATTTCAGGTGAAGAAAGCCTTCGTAGTTACCATAGATCAATTGCCTAGCTGGGAATATGAAATCACCCAAACATTTGAAACAGATTTGCACCAATCCTCTTTCGATGTGGTATCTTAACATATGTGAAGAACCAAACAGGACATGATTGTTTCATTGCCGCAAAAAAATGAGTCCAGTTTTTGTTCATATTACTCTAGATAGTTCGGATTACTTGGAAAGATTATTTGGTACACACTGAGAAGTCTTATGGCATGAATTCTGCTCCTAGGACTATTGGTCCTACACATTAGTTTGAGAGCACATGGCTATCTAGTTGGGATGAATAGACATATAGAAGATTAGAAGATCTATATCATGATAGATTAGATTTATATACATAGATTTGATTGGAATAGATTCGAGGAGACTAGGCTAGATTCGATAAACTAGATATATACCGATACCGGTGCCAGTTTTCTACCAAGAACATGTGCTTGTTTTGCTCGTGATTTCCTAGCCACAAATCAGCTCAAGGTTGAGGCCGCTTCTCGAAGCCAAGGTTACTGACACGTTTACTGTACCTCCAAATAAAATAGGTCGCCACAACTAAACAGATTATATACAACAGAGTCTCAGGAGGTACTACCACCTATTTTTTTTTAGTGATGATGATGGAGTGTTAGCTGGTTTTTGTTGAGAAACTCTTCTAGATTCATGCAACCCAACAACAGATTAGGTCATAATGATTCCAATCTTTCCGTCGCTCCGGTGATCTGGTGCCAATGCAATGCCATGGTGCAGCCAGACGTGACTTCATACCCAGGCGGAGACTGAAAGATTTCACTGGTCATTGATGATGGATGTATATCACACCAAATGCAGAACGTATAGTAAGTATAGAGATGTTACATTATATGATGATGATCGATAGATACAAAGTAAAGTTCAGCATCCTATCTTTGTTGTAGACGTTTTGAACAAGCCAGCAATGATTTACGCATATTTAATTGCACTTCCATGCACGGATCTACTCCTGTCAAGGTTGACCAAGTAAGTAGACCCCAACACTTCCGCAATGCAACTTTAATCGATTCGCTTCCCTTGGCCAAACAATTGAACATCCATCATGGTCGTGGAAATGCTGTAGTTGACAAATCCTTTAAACATTGTCTACTGCTCAAAGACAGAAATACTTGATATTGGATGTTCAATTCTCTCTTGTTAGATATTTCTTCCGAAGAAAACAAACAAACAAAACATTCGGTGAATTTGAAGAAAACGTAGATCTGAATTTCTTGTTTGTCATCAAGTGTTTCTCAATACAAAAGCCCCCCCCCAAAAGAAAAAAGCAACTTTTGGTTTTGGGATTTTTAGGGTGGAACCTTTTTTGACTTCCCATTTCACCTTGACTCAACAGTCAAATGGTCAACCATTCCTATAAAAATCAAGCATTCATGTAGGCAAATGTATGGTATATTTACCTACATGAATGGTTGATTTTATGCTAATTAAATTAGTAGGTAAATCAACTGTTTCGTCCCATGGGATCCCGTCATGGGAGGTCCCTATCAACGGATGGAGTTCAAGTTCTAGAGGTTTTTTCCTCCATACAACGCCGCAGTTTACGACGACAGCTGAAGGTGGGGTAGATGATCCGATACCTTTAAAGGTATACCTGGTAACATTGAGATGGGAAAGAGATTTGTAGGATTTTTCTTTTTTGTTTGTGTTAGTGATTGTCGTTTCTTGAAGTTGAATTTCAGATGTTTATTTGTATTTGTATTTGTATTTTCCAGACGGGCTTGAAAACCCACAACTTTAGTGAGCGAACAGTGAGATGATGAGACACACAGGCATGACAGGAAAGATACCAACATGGGAGTGATATGTGGTGCAATGTTCAAATCTCCCTACAACAAGTTGTTTGCAACCATGGAGGTCTTTGGACAAGACATGGCATCCATTGTTTGTTGCTGCGTTGTGTGTGTGTGCGCGTGAAGATGAGGGATTGAACTGATTGTGTATGGCATGTTGCAAAGTATCCAAGGTGTCCCTCATATTGGGTGGATATGTTGAGTGGATATGTTGAGGATACTCCAGATCAGTATTGCTACTGGTTACTACAGATGATCTATCAACTGGACACAATTGAATTATGTCAACAACTGATAGTGCATTTGCATTTGTATATGTATTTATATCATTCAATATACCTAACATGTGTATATATATATATACAGTGTATATGTATTTACGCCAAAGAAACATACACACATTTCGAGGTACAATTGATTGGTCATGGAACCCACTTTGATGGCCATGAAATTCCAGCTACTCCAACCAGTAGCTCCTGCAAGGAAGCAGCGCCATTTACCCTGAAAAAAGAGGGAAAATCACATCTTCAATCCAAGAAAGGAAAGAAAAACTCGAAACCTTTTTTTCAGGTTCTTTTGCTGTTTCAGGAAGGGTAGAGTAATTTTTCTTGCAGCAGATCACTACAATTGACAAATTCGGAAATGTTTTGTTTTGTTTCGAGCTCTTTTTTAATTCCATAATTCCAAATCATTGGGCTTTTGAAAAAGCACCAAAGCACTACCCTCCTGGGAACGATCACATATTCCCCTACCACCAAGGCACTTTTAAGTCGATGATTTTCCCAACTTCCCTTTCGGTGGGATATGTTCCCTGGAGGGTAAGTAAAGCATCACATCAATGAACCAATGGGGTCGACATGTTCATAGCCCTTCCACTGACACAGGAGGCATGCCTGGAGTTCCCAGAGTTCAAGCCAGGCGGTTTTGGCGGTTTCGATCAGCTCGTAGATATCTGTTTAGTTCTTTATTGGTTGAAAACACATATCTAACAAATGATCATTAGATGGTGGAGTAACAACAGCATATATTTTATCTTCTCGAAATATTGTAACTTGTGGTTGATGCATTTGTTTAATGAATTTGGTTGATATGAGTTTATATTCTTCGAATTCATTGGTATACACATATGGGGAGAAGGCTGGGTAAAGGCCATCCCTTTGCAAGGGTGATTTTTTTTCGGTGATACAGACTGCTGAGGGGCGTTGGCCCATGGTTGCTGCATGAACATAGTAAATCCTAGGTAAACCTTTATGGGAAGCCGTGCTAAGTCATAGTAACCTTTCTGGCAAGCTGTGCTGATGAATCTTCACCATTAGCCACAAGGTGGTCCCATGGAACTGAAATAGATTTTGAGCCATACGATGACAGGTTTTCGATTGCCTGTCTAACCCATTTCAGCCCAAGACTTTGTCAAAACCTGTCTGCTGCGAAAGGTCTGTTTGAACATACCTCGGCTCGACATAAGTTATAGCTTAGGCGTTGAACTGTAACCATGAGTAATTCATGGCTCAGTTGCTAGCTTGCTCAACAACTCACTTGCCAGGTGCAGACAGATTGGTCATGGGTAGTTTCGGAGCTTTGGGTAGCAAGTCTGCACAAAAGCTGCGGAGGAGCTGGCCAGTCGCTAGATCTAAACTTGCTACATCTAACCGTGGAATGGCAGAGACAGGGTATACTAATACAAAGATGTTCTTTTGAGTTTAATTTCAATGAGGATCTTTGAATTATTTTGATGGGTTTTATATAATTCTTCACATTTTATCTTGAGTAAATTAACCCCACCGACTTGTATAACTTTATATGCCTCGTTCTCTTGATGGATTTTTTACAAGGACCTTTCTTTCTCGCAGTTCAACATACAACATGAACCCAAAGAAAAACAAAAACAACACATGCTTCAAAGATGATATCCCTTGTGCACCGGGATTATTTTTGCCCCTTTCTTGCAACTAAAAAGGCGTATTATAAACTACTGTAATTGATATATATATATATTTACTTTGGGGGCATCCCCCACCCACTAACAGTGAAACAATAATCTGTTCATTTTTATGAAGGGCCCCCTGTAAACCTTTATATTCCACTGTTAGTGGGCCGGGGATATCCCCAATATATGTACTTCTTTTTAGCATAGATAGGCTCTGTTAGGCTCTGTTTAAATGACACCCTGAACGGGTGGCCGAGATAGTGGTCCAAAGGCGACTCGAAACCAAAAAGAGGGGCTAAGATGGACTGTTTTGAACTTGTTTTTGTTCCCCTTGCAAGTAGCGTTGTTGCGCATATTGCATCTACCCGAAAGCATCCTTGTTAGGTAAATTTAGTATTGTTTACTTCCATCTGCCATGAAAGAAAACTGCAAAATATATGGAACATATACCATACCATGTATGGATGTCATGGAACTAACAGTTCGCGCCTGAAAATGGATGATTGGAATTTCGGCCTATTTTCAGGGGCGAGCTGTTAGTTTAAGGGAGGGTAAAGGGTCAAAGTTGCTACCCAACTTCATGGGAAATCCATAGAAATCTCCTTTGCAGGTAATCCATCCTCTTTCCATCACCCAGTGGTGCGGGAATTGCGGTCCCTTGGTACCAAAGCACCGGCGATTTGGTGGTGCTAAAGGTTTGGGGACTCCCGAGTTTCGTGAAGATGCTGCTAAAAGGCGGATACAGAAATGCATGGATAATATGGATAGATACAGATATACACTCCAGGCAAATGTATTACACTCCCTAAAACTAACAGTTCGCACCTGGTAATAGGCCGGGCCCCAAGAGGAAAGGATCGTCTTCCAATCAACCGTTTTCAGGTGCAAACAGTTAGTTTCAGAGAGCGTATATCAAAATTGGAGAGGAGAAACCAATCTTTGGGGGATTTTGTCGGATGAAATGGCCGGGTTTGGTTTGCCAGGTTTGCGACAAAAATATACCAGTCGTTGATTCGCATTAGGTGATGCTTCAACCCAACCAGCAGTGACCAGAAGACGTTGTTTCTTTCAGGAAATTCCAAGCTTGTCCTTCACTTGCCACCGGCACTTTTTGGTAGGATCATGTTCCAACATATCATGTAGAATTGAACGATAAACAACAAAGACATGCACAAAAGGATATACCAACATATACTAGGGTTTAATTTGGTAGGATAGCACTCTAGTTAAACTAAACAATTTATATACCAAGTACTCGTAGAAGTGGGATAATTCTCTTGCCGTAGCCTGGAAGGAAAACAATGTATCTCATTGACCAAAAAACATTGAGACTATGAATCCTGTGAATTCCCAGATGCTAGTCAGTGGGTTGAGATGATTTTTCCCAAAGATGTCATTGAACCCATACAAATGATAATAGATTTACTAGGTGGTGGTTTCACACATTTTTTATTTTCACTCCTATTTGGGGAAGATTCCCATTTTGACAAATATTTTTCAAAGGGGTTGGTTCAACCACCAATTAGTTTAGATAGATATGTGGATGTAGGCATCAGTTCTGATTGATTTTGATTCCACAGCAAAAAAAGATAGAGATGGTTGTCACTGAACAACATGTTTTGCACATCCGAAATATCACATTTAAGTTATTCTTGTTTTATGATTTGTTTGTTTGGAAGTTTTCCACCGTGTATTGAATATAATCACCTGGACCCCAAGGATTTTCGTTGTCTTGGCAATTAGCTTAGGAATTTGGCAGACTGGAGGTTCCAGATTATAGAGTCCATAGTTCGATTTTCAAACTTGAACCATCCAATTAATACAAAGATATTGAAGGACTGAAATTGTTGCATCAAAACTTTCCGCAACTAAACGATTCACTCTGGAAAATGAAGTGCATCAACATGAACTGCTCAAAAAATGATGAAACTTTCCACTCATAATCAGTGGCATTTTCGGAGAACCCCCAATAATGGGACCCCCTCATGTAAGCTTCCCATACTATTCCCATAAGAATCCCTAAAGACATAATCTCATCTCCTATTCCTTCACCGAGGTTGCATTGCATGGCTGCGGCTGTGAACTTTTTTCGCCAACACCTACAGATGCGGACACAACCAATGAATCGTCGCTTGGAACTGCTTTGGGATCGTCTTTGTCTTCGACATGCAGGCGATTTCGGAAAAGGATGGCAACACGTCATGACGGAGGAAGATGATCACGGTTGAACCATGGTAAATGGGTGTTTCCAAAAATAGGGGTACCCCAAAATGGAAGGTTTATAATGGAAAACCCTATTAAAATTGATGATTTGGGGGTACCCCTATTTTGGAAACATCCAAATCTTTAACAAAGTGGTTCATAAACCATTGGAAAGTTGTACAAACACTGTTGACCCTTCGGAACTTCGACCTTTCAACCTGAAGATCGAGTCAGGGAGATGTTTCCCGATATGAAAAAACCAGGATTAGATGAATCAGAGGCTCAAAATGAGAATAGGATACCAGATGATACCTACAAAAAAGTTAATAGACTTATGGTCCAAAAAATGGTCCAAGGATTAGGAGCTCCAAAATAATGGACGCATAGATTTGGTTTAGACCTCGTTTGAATTTGGAGATACAATGGACCCTTTGTTTATTTTGTTTCATTTCACGTATGATAGTCTATCCCATTCAAAAGAAGCAGGGGAAGAAACAAAAACAGCATTTTTTTTCTAAAATTCATGCCTGACTTATGTTTGTTTACTGGGTGGTGGGTTCAAAGATGTTTTTTTTCACCCTCAATTTGGGAAGATTCCCATTTTGACTGATATTTTTCGAAGGGGTTGGTTCAACCACCAACTAGGTTTAATATATTGTTGGCATAGGTGGCATTCGACAGATGTTTTGGGGGTTAGCACTCAACCAAATGCAGATTACCTGACATGGTGGAATAAATAGTATGGGGAACTCCGAAAAATACTGTAACTCTAATGTGTAACATTTAAGGTTGTTGGGTATATATTGGAAGTACAGTAGTTGCTTCACAGATAAGGCTTTCTTTCATAATTGCGTCAGATAGCAACCTTTCCCCCTGAGTCTGAGTTCAATGTAAATTTGAGCTAGACTGTCAGGGTTACATTCAAAGGCTTGTTATGATTAAAATTTAAAAGTTGTGGCTACTAGTTAACCATTTTCCCTGCAAAATTCTCACAGAAACATATTTCACCACCCCGTTTCGGCACCAGTCATTTCTAGGTGACAAGATGAGTGGAGAAACAGCTCACCGCGATGTGGCCAAGTTCAAATTGCCGGAAGATGAAATCTTTGGTGGATGGCTGAACCTGGACATAGGGCGTGGGTTGGTTGGTTGGTTGAAGAAAGGTATTGATGAACCAAGTTTTAATATAGACCAACCAGTTGGATGGTTGGATGCAGGCGATTTGAGAAGGCAAAAATAGGTTTTTTAAGTTGGTTTCCTATTAAAACTGATGGTTTGTTGCCCGATGTACTGCATTACCTTTAAAAAAACATGAGGATGATGCTTGAAAGATCACCTATCATGACCTAGGGTGACCTAAAAATAAATCAGTCGAGAAGTTCAGCTAGGCTAATTGCAGGCTTCACCGGGTTGATTCCTTTGGCGAGATTCCAAGAAATTCATTCGGCCAAAAGTTGATTGAAAGGCAGCAGTTTCTAGGGCCCCAAAAATAGAGGTCGTATAGTATGAGTCACCAACAAACAAAAAGCTTTGCCAGGACGCACAAAGTCAATATTTTCATTGCGTTCCTGGTAGTCATCGTGATGTGACTTCCACCAATCTTGGCCACTTGGTGTTGCTATAGTTCTGTGAGTTTTGGCATGTTGAATCATACGGGTTGAATCATACGGTTCAATGACGGGGGGTTATCTCAACCAACCTTGGCAAGTTTGGTTGAAATGTGAACATGCACACCCTATGCTCGTGTATGAGTTTCTGAACGCGTATTATGAGGTATTTGAGCAGTCTAGCCACTAGCCAAAAAAGAAAGGATCAACATACATCACCGAATGCATCATAGAATGCACACACACACACATTCTACAATGTTACCAAAGGATTCAACGTTATTTTCTCCCTTTGCCCACAACCAAATGCTTGTTTCAACGTCCTTTTGACATCTGAACTTGCACCATTTTCGTATCGATATGCTGTCAATTCACGCCAAAAGGTGACGTGGTAAACCACGGAGTTGATAGGATTCCAATAGTGGCGGTGCTTAGCAGAGGCTCATGCTGTTTCACTCTGCGGCAAAATGATGTTTTTTTACTACATCAACCAAGCAAACCAAAGTGATTTTATGGACTTCATGTTTACTGCAGAGGCCACACAAAAAGGTTTGCTTGTGTTTTCACCGTTTGACCACCCTGAAGTGTCAGCAAAGGAAGGCTTACCCTCCTCGTAAACTAACATATCCCCTAGCAGCCGGCAATTCTGAGTCGATGATTTTCCTTTTCCCAAGGTGGGATTTGTTGCTTCCATGGAGGCTTATTTCAAAGGATTATCTTCCCATGAATTGCTCGGAAGGGGTGATATGACTCGTAAGGTGCAGTTTGGATCGGTTCCCGGGATCAAATCAAAACCAAACACATGACGAGGTGGTTCTTTCAACTATCTACTGGTTCTTTTCACCCCGATCCTTGGGGAAATGATCGAATTTGACTAGTATTTTTCAATCCGGTTGAAACCACCAACTAGATGAATATCATGAATCAATCAATATCAAAAGATAGGTCCAACATCATAGTATGATAATTTACTTTCTGTAGATCTGTATGTATATAGAACCTTACCAAAGGTGTTTTTTGTAACATGTTTTGGATTATTCACCTTGTCAAAGCTTGCAGATGCTGAAACCCATTTGTCAAGCGCATTTGCCAGATAGTTGGGTGAACCACTTCCTACTTGTAGTATTATCCTAGTATTCATACCATCCATGTAACTGAACAAAATCAGGTGCACAAATGACATCTTGATTTACCCTCCTCGAACATTTCGTCAATGAAGACACAAAGATGAGGTGGTTTTTGTCGCGAGTCAGATGAGAGGGAAATGATGCGAGTAGAGCCTTGACGCTGCAAGGGGGATAGAGGATGAGAATGACAAAGGGATTGTGTAACCATTGCATTAAATTATGTATTATAGGTTTGATGCCATTATTTGCTCTATGGATACTGTATCATATGTGCTTTTGTGTACTGTAGTTGCATGCAAATATGGCCTACGTGTGGAATAGGTATGCTTATTCTTTCAATGATGTTTTGATCCCACTCGATATGTACACTATGTATATTTAGATCATATATACGCATTATTTTAGTAGATGGTTGTTTTTTTTGCCCTACCACAAAAACTAAGAGAAAAACAACGAAGGGGATAAATCTTGCTTTTTTGCAGTTTTTGTGTTTCTGTTTTTTTTAAATATCTTTATGAAACTTGATTTTGGTGGTGATGTTCAGATGTCATTTCAGTTCATGTATTTTCCTCTTTGATTTCTTTGAAAAAATACATTAACATAATACATGTTCCAAGATTCATTGAACTGAGATTGACACAGGAGATATCAACCTCTGGAAGTGTTTTTTTCTTTTTCCGGTTAGTTGCTTGACCGCACATCCCGCTGCGACCTGAAAATCAACGGCGTTGTAACACCACACATGAAAATCACAGAACAAACACACACCACACATGTTCATGTTTGCTCACTTTTGTGTTTTGACTCCTGCCTTTAGGTGTCCAAAGTAGTCACTGGATGTTGCACATGACATTGAAAATCATCTCAGAAGATATTTGTCCAACATATGTTTCCTTTTAACAGAGCTGAAATAAAGGCCCCATCTCAGAGAAAATGGCCCCTCTGTTTTTTAGAATGCATCTTGTTGGAGCTCTTAAAGGAGTCCCCAGAAAAAAACACATGGAGAAGTCTCTTGTGTTTATTTTTGTATGTGATTTTTCTCTCCAGTTGTGTGAATTTTCCTCCGATCTTTGAGATATTTTTTTGCCGCATTGTTCTGATTAACTAGCAAAATGATGAGATATTTCAAACTCTGTAGGAACAACCGTTCTTGCCAGCAAGTCTGAGCAGGAGTTTCAATGGCTTTTCGAATCGTGCTGGATCCACTGCCAAGACGTGATCCTGATGTCTACACCACTGGAGAGACCGTGACCGGTGTGGTCTATGGTGCTCCAGGTTTCATCGATCTGATTGGTCACACGGACGATGCCACAAAGCTGATGGATGATGAGACGCCAGATGACAAAATCTATTCGAAGACAACAGAATTCACGGTTCCCGAGGCGACTCAAACGGTCCATCGCAGTGTCCTCTTTGCACCACTGGCAGACCAACACCATTTTGCTTTTACGATCCCACCGGATGCTCCTGCATCAATGACATTTGGCTACTCTCAGTTTGCTTGGTTCATTCGTGCCTCTGCGTGCGCATCGAATGAAGATAGCCAGCCAAACCCCAAGGTTGACGTCAGCCACTTTGCGGCGCATCGGATCAAAGTGCTTGCAGCGTTATTGTCAGATCCACGAAAACGAGCTGAAGAGAAGGCCCAAATGTTCCAGCCACTACATCATGAAATCCCATTGACATCCTGTTTGTGTTTCAGAAAAGGTGTGGTTCTCGTGAAAATCCACAAAGTTTCACCTTTGTACCTCATCGGCGGAGATCCGAATCTGGGGATCACAGCATCTTGCCACATTGACAATGAAAAAGGTCAGAAGTCAGTGACAGTGGACCTGGTGCTTCGACGGCACTTCGTTGACTCAGCTCGATGTTATGATGGCTGGGCTACCATGGCTCAGTCTGCCCCCTTGCAAATTCCTGCCGGAGATGCAAAGGAAGGGACTGTTTCGCTCTACCCTGGTTACAATGGGAAAACCTGGCCATACTTTGGGGATAATTTTTTTGCCACTCACCAACTGAGCCGTAGGTATACACTGACGTATCGAATCAGCCTGCGCATTGACAGGAAAACGGTTTTTGATGATGATTGCTATGTGTGTCATGTGGTCGACCGCATCGAGAAGCAGAAGGCTGTTCCTGATAGTCTTGGGGTGCCTTCCGATCTCCGACCTCATTTTCATCAGCCTGATGCATCAGAAGTTCGAGAAATGATGAGTCGGCACCGAGACACACGCTATTGATGATAGTGCTTTCCATTTGGACTTTTGCCGATTAGCTGAAGCCTCTCAAGCTTTACAGGTGTTCTTTCCGTCCGACTCGCTGCACATGGGAGATTATTGTACACTTACACTTACATGCGCCAGACTTGTTTATTACAAGCCTCCTTGCTAAAACTGCGTCACAGTCGCTGAAAGACAAGAAAACAAGCGGAACTCACAAAATAAGGCCAGGTGAAATTGGTGCTTCACAATCATCATCATCATCATCATCATCATCATCATCATCATCATCATCATCATTGTCATCCTCATCGTCATCCTCATCCTCATCGTCATCGTCATCCTCATCATCATCGTCATCGTCATCGTCATCCTCATCGTCATCATCATCATCATCATCATCACCACCACCACCACCATCACCATCGATTTTAACTTGGTGGTGGTTTCAAACCATTTTTTTCATGTTCATCCCGAAACTTGGGGAAGATGATCCCAATTTAACGAACCAGCGCATATTTTTTCAGATGGGGTGGGAAAAAAACAGTGACCAGTGGTGCTTCACAATCATCATGAAAGGTACCTCGCTCTTCAACTCTTTTTTCGGCGCTGTGAAACTAGAACTCATTCCTTGACTTCAACTGAGGAGGTGCCATCTGGTCATTTGATCATTTTCTACCAACACATTCTCCACGAGGCGCGGGATCTGTGACAGAAACCTCAGGGCAGACCTAAGAGTTGAACATTAATAGTATGCGCCGGGCGCAATATAAGGTTTCAGGTCACAAACAGAAATATATAAACATGAAACATCATGAAACCATCAAAAGTAGTTGCATTTAAAGAAATCTATTTTCAAAGCACCCGGTTTGTTTTTTGTTCCCCTATGTTTTTTTTCACGGTTCTTTCTATCATCCCTTTGTGTTGATACGTCATTATGTTGAATTAGTCGAATCTCAGGTTCAACGTGAGTGTCGAGTCACCACCTCCTGGCGGCTCTTCGTGGGTTACCTGGAATTGTTTGAAGCGATGTTGTGGATAAGAAAACTTGAAGCAACAAGGTGAAACAATATTTTTATATTTGGTAGTTTTTTTGAAAGGGAAAACCTGCTATTTCAGGGAAAACTATTGGTGAAATATCATCATTTGGACAGATCTATTTTTAAATAAATATATATATATATATATAGATACATACATTGTCTTTTATATAGGTACAGGAAAATATATATATCTATCAAGGTATACATTCATCATTTTATGTTTTTTTGTTTACATACGACGTACATCTGAGTTTACTCCAATCTTTCTGTAGATCTGCAAAAAAAGAAAACGTATCCCTTCTACTTGGGTCAACTTTCGGCATCAATTTCTGTCATCCTTTCGTCAGTCACCACGAGTGTGTTGAGTTGTCTCGGCTCTCCGGTGGTCTCGGAATTTTCAGATGAATAGATTTCAGTCAGAGAAGCTTGAAATACCCCACGATTTTCACTTTTTCACTAGGTGGTTTCAAACATGTGTTTATTTCTACCCCTACCTGAAAATTGATGATCCAATTTGACTTGTATTTTTCAAATGGGGTTGGAACCACCAACTAGACTATCATTGGTTGATGTAGAGTAAATTTTGCCATGGAATATGATAAGTTGTTGAAGTCCTTTAGGTGACAAATGTGTTTAAGTACCACACATCATGTACATCCCATCAATCAATGATGGAAGGTTTCGTGCAAAGGGGAATTGCATGATATTCCATCCATGAGACCACACCTGAGTCTTTTAGATATATCCTCCCTGAAGATAACATGACACATGAAGATGGATGGTTGGAAAAGAAGTTACCTTTTAAAGGATGGCCTATTTTTAGGTTGCGAACTGTTAGTTTCAGAAAGTGTATATATATATATACATATTAATAACTGCAGGTTCTATATTATATATAGTACACCATCTCCAAAGTAGATGATGTAGCTGGTACAGGGCCTTTCCTTTTTCATAGCAGCTGTCCATTCTTAAAACATTGTTATTTTTCCTTTCTGTTGCTCAAGCAGTAGAATTTTGGACAAATAGATTGGGTTCATTCATTGTTCATGCTGAAGAAAAGCGTTGTGTCATTCGAATCCTTATTATTAAAACAACCATCGACAGCCCTTCATGGTATTATATGACATTACCTTGATAGCTTCTTTCAGTTTCAACCAACTCCACCTGAATATATATGGGGGTTTCCAAAAATAGTGGTACCCCAAAATGGATGATTTATAAGGGAAACCCCTATTAAATTGGATGATTTGGGGGTACCGCTATTTTTCGAAACACCCATATATATATATATATACATATATATACAGTATCATATATATATATATATTCCACCAGATGACGGAAAAACCAATCCCAAATGGTTTCTCTTGATTATGACATCACCTACCGTGGATTCCGCCAAGGTTGGCGTTTAACTCGTTCCACTTTGAGCCTACAAGACTTGGCTGCCAAGTTGAAACCAGGTTGGCCAAAACGAAGAAATGAAGACAGTGGACCCGGTATAATAAAAAGAGACCATCAGAAACAAATGAACAGATATGGTTGTTGAAAGCAGATATATCATGATGTACTGTAGTACTTTTTGTTGTGTGATGGTTAGAATATTTCATTAGGGTTGATTATGAAGTATTAATGGGGTAATGTTTGGGTATCCCAACTGGACGCAGCTTCTGCAGATTGACCAACTGTTGTTTTGCTTGACATCCCGGTTGCTTACGATAGAAGGTCAGCAGGTTTTCATTGGGACGGTTGTTAAGAGCTTGAGCTTGATGGACATAATGGTGAAGGTACATCATTCACTTTTTGCAATATTCATATACCTGTTTGTTCAAAATACTTTGCTGTTCATTTTGCAGTTTGATTTTTAATAAGATACTTTGCAAAAATGTTGTATCTAAAATAAATTGAAAAAAACTACTTTGCTATACTTTCATTGTTTGATTGAATGTGTTGACCAAATGACCTTCCTTGCCTTGATATTTGACAACCTTTGACAACCTGTGATTTTCGCTGGTTGAAAACCAGGTATTCCTACAACAGCCGCACTGGTGAGGATGCAAGGTGTCCCTTTACTTCCAAGTGGGCAACTTGCACCGATGTATGCACGAAATCACCTCAATTTCTGGAGAGAAGGTGCCTTGGACATGAGGAACAGAAAGTTGTGTTTCAGTGTTTGGGTGGATTTGTTCCAACCCCAAATAAAGTATACAGTACCCCATTAAACGGACGTACCGTACCTTACAAGTGTTACAGCCGCTTGGGGTTTTTGGGGAGTCCCCAAGATGCGAACCTCTTGGAAATGGAGAGAAGCTAACTTGAAGAAAATTGCTCCCTTCACTAAGTGCCGTTTGGGTCTTGGAAGATGTAGTTGTTTTCTTGCAAAATAGCGTCGCTGGAATGATCGGAATGGCAAAATGAACTTGCCGCTTGCCAGCTGCGTCCAGGCCTTATTTCATGGTCGGAGCAAAGTATCCGAGATTGTTGCAAGGAGAAACTTGGATGTTTTTTTTCGTTTAGCTCCTGGTTGATTTTTTTTACATTGGAAGGCGAATGGACCTGGATTTTGTTTCAACATTTTGTTGGGAGGTGTGAGGTGTGATATTTTTATAGAATTGAATAAGCAAACAAAGGTCCCTAAGAATCCTTAAAATGTCATGGGGTGTCAGAACCACCTGTTTTGAGGCCCCCAGGGGTGTCATGAACGGAGGGTCCGGTGTTTCAATTGGAGGGGTCAAGATTTGTATGGGCTTGTTATATTCTATCTTTGGTGCATAATAGGGAGCGACCAAATCATGAGGCGGCCAGGGAACAAATCGCAAAAGTGGGGTCAACATAGAGAAGATGATTTATATATTCGGATTGATTCCCTCCTTCCCTGGCAAGCATCAGCCAGATGAATATATACATAGAGTATGAAATCAAAGTGTTCCCAACAGACGAAAATTTTCAGCGAAATATGTACGTATACATACATGTTTTTGGGATACTTGCTGACATTTGATTGTAAAGTTTCAGAATATATCCTGCATGGATCTGCATGGATGGTAGAGGGTAGTTTGCACATCAAATTTAGAAAGGCTTCCTTTTGCCACTTGCTTTTCCTGTTGGTTGAGTCCTCAATGGACACCGCGGTAAACCCTATCGTGTGACAGTTGATTGTTTTCCATCGGCAGTTACATAGATAAAGCAACGAAAATTCGCGAATGTACATGTTGAACTTGGCCACATTGGGGTTACATGCCCTTGTGGTTCATAGACCACCAGCACCAATGTGCTATCTTGATCGGTTCCGTCACATCACCCACTGATGTCATCATCCCGGCTTTGGGTGGTTTGTCCTGAGTTGGGTCCCCACCTGAGAAAGTGAACCGCTACGTACCCTATCCTACCCTGATGGTCACTGACTGTATATCTATTTGGCCATTTAAAGGTCTAGGTCCGATGCTTTGAATGATGAATTTATTGTTTTTTTCAATTTTCAGCAATTTACGGTGCTTGATGAAATCATCTTGATTTGCATTTGGAGATAGCTGAGGAGAATCCAAGTGACAAGAACCTGTATGCATAATCAACCAATTTCGCACCTTTGCAAGTGCAGGTTCTCTTGAGTGTTAGCTGGGCATAACTTCAAGATGTTGTATGCTGGGCATAATCTCAATTGTGTTTTAACAATAACTATTCAGAATTCAGATGTATATAGTTATATAATTCATATGCTTGCTATTTGTCCAGATTCCAAAATAATACTTGGCAAAGCAAGCCAAGGCTGGTATCATATGGTGAGGGTCAACAGTGGCTGGTGCCACGTTTTTTCAAGAGTCTCGCGGAACTTAGCCTTCCATTGCATCCTGTCTTAGAGGGGTCGCTAGATCCTGGATTCCGGAGCCTGTTGCGCCAGAAGCGTTAAATAGTATCAATTGATGAAGGATCCTTGAATCAAGAGGTCTGCTTGCTTATTTTTTTCATATAAGAGGTTATATAAAAAAGTCTCCTGCTTATAGGGATTTTATACAAAGCCATTATAAGGATCCCTTAGTAACCAAACAGTATGGTGAAATATCACCAGAATCACCAAGTGATTGGACCCTGGAGGCCAGTTTGAAATGCTGGGAGTTTGCATAATCATTGTTCCTGTTAGGGGGGTTTATTTAGCAGGAAGAATTGGACCTGGAAACCACGGTACAAAAGTAACTGATGAGTAAGAATGAGCATAGATATGTGATATCATCCCACAAAAACAGGTCACTGTTGCTAATATGTGGCGTAAAAAAAATGCAATGGAAACCGAGGTATGCAAAGTACAACGATGAGGAGTTGAGTATCATGAGACTTGGTTGCGCGAGCGAGTGGTCAAAGTTAGGAGTTTAGCAGTTGGTTGGATGAAACAACGTTAAATACGGACATACTTGTAGATATGTATATATATAATGATATATGTATATTTATTTATATATATATATACATATACATAAAGTGGGGTAGTGATTAATGACCCCCCTCCAAACAATTGGGGGGGTAGTAAACGAAGTTTCTCATTTGATTATGAAGATAATCTAATTGTGCAATTGATTATGAAGAGAATCTAATTGTGGGACTGATTAATCCTTTGGTGATTCAGCAGGGTAGTGAATAAACTTAGCATGTCAACTTTGATAGAGATGATCAAGATCATGCAGCTTTTGGAGTAGAGATTGATCAGAATTTGAGGTTTCAGAAAGGGATGAAATAATAGACAAAAAGTCAGCCCAAAAAAAGTTGGACCACTTCATCTACAGTAAGCCTCCTTTATTTATCACTTCAGGGAATGAGCTCACTTTATTTACTATCTACCCCTTTACTCATCATTACCCGGCATTAAACATTTATCTATATATATATAAATATAATAGGTATCGGGTAACATTGCAGATTAGCTATATTGATCAATATTTTGATATTGGCATTACATGTTTGTATTGTATACCTATAGGTGGAGCACATTTTTGCTGCATTTTTTTTCTGCGTTTGAAGCTTTACCCCTCTCCATTCAGACTCGTTGTTCGAGTCTGCTTCCTCCCCATATCCGCTGTGCCAGCATAGAGTATCGGTTGTCCCCATCCAATGTTCCAGTTTGTTGGGACCGTGTGCGACAAGCCACAAATTCATGCAAAATCATCATCATCATCATCATCATCATCATCATCATCATCATACTGATCGTCATTATCGTCACCCTCGAGGACTGATAGACTTCACCAAATCCTTTGCTGTATGTGTTTGCAAATATTGGTCAAGCGTCAATTTTTCCCTTCCTATCAAGCAACCGTTGCTCTTTTAGAGGTAGTCCTCACCAAATTTCATTTAGAATCAACCTTCATATTCTCTGACTTGAAAATTCAGCTCGGATGAAATTCCTCTATTTTTTCCCAGCTGCAGATACCCAGGATACCAGGAGAAGAATGGACCATTTTCGGCAAACGTTTCCGTACCTTGACGACAGATATCGACAGAGTAGCCATTGACCTGGTTGGGTCCTTGGTTTATGGGGCTTTATGTGTTTCTTTACCGTTTTCAGATTAAGAAAAGCACATTTTTTTTGGGAAATGCCAAGTCGTTTGTTTTTGGTTCGTTTTCTCCAAATGCTCCCGTTTTGGTATGCTTTTGTTGGGTTCCAGGTCTATGGCGAGAGGTTGACATTGTTCCATTGCGCCCACCCAGCTGTGAGGAGGCTCCGTTGTTTTTTTTTCAACCGTAAGAAGTAAGGCAAATGACCATGGATTTCCAGGTGTTTGATTTTGTTCTTTGGGGTATTTGGATGATTGGATGGGAGAATTGGGGTGGGAAGATTTCGTAGGTTTAGCTTGGAAATTTTTCAAATTTTCAGAAGGATCAAGATCTATTTGGAGGAACTTTGACAAGGAATTCGTCAAGTCAACCAGGCTTGAGGTGTAAAAACTACACAACACATTAATTAGTTTTTAGTACATGTTTTTTTTTTTCAGACATCTCTTATTGTCAACCCTACTTGGAAGATATACCTATATATATATATATATATATGGATTACTCTTTGTGTAAGGGGTTGGACGTATCACCTTGTCAGTTGAGACTTCTGAATTCGCTGAATCTGTCCTTTGCTTTTCAAAAGATGAAGCGATCGCCTTGCTATCTTTTGTGTGTTTCTCGGTTGAAACAACGAACTAGACTGGGTCCCTATCTCACACCGGGGTGGTGGTGGTTTCACGTTTCCACGGCTGCCAGGTTTGCAAGAAGCGAACTTGGAGCGCAAGGGGAGTGGATGAAACAACAAAAAGTCTGGGCCATGCTGATCCAGGCATTAAGTAGCCTGTAGATCTACAGACCTCATGCTAGGAGATTATCTAAACCTTGAGAAGATCTTCAATTTGTTGGCATGACTCTGGCAAGTTGTTGTTTGATTTGTACAAGTGATCAGGCAGTATAGTATAGTAATGTAACTGATGTTCAAAGAAGTATTCAACAAACAATGTGAAACCACAGTATTCAGTATTCCAATAACATCAACAGTTGACTGACTTTGATTTTCCGCGTTGGCAATCCTTGTGCACTTTCGTTCTCGCTAGATACCTTTGGCTCTGTATTTTAGCGCTTTCGCCAGTTGTCAAACAGCTTTTTACCCCTCCAAAGATCGAGGGGTTAAAGGCTGTGGCGGCGGTCCCAATCCCCAAGATTTCCCATGATTTGGCCAGTGCTGCTTGCACTCGCTGCCGCTGAATGCGAGGAGTGGACCGCTGCTTAAAGGGGGATTTTTTTTTGAGGGATGTGTGATGTGTTCAACTCCATGTTGGGAGGAATCTCAGCTAATTAACCTGTCAGATGTGTAAAATGATGTGTTTTTTTTTCTGAAACATCCAAAAACATAATTTGTAATTTTTGTATATGTTATATGTTTGCTATTTGTGGGAGATATTGATATCCATGAAGTTACTGAACAGTTTCATTGGGTTGGTGGTTTCTAAAGTTTGGTTAAGGAACGGCTCGCATTACAACTTGCCTATTGAATCAAGAAACCGTCCTGGGAACTAAAATGTATCCCCAGCCAAGGTACTGTTGATGGAAGAAATCCTGCACCACCTTGGATGTATGTATAAAACCTTGTATTTAATGGGATATCGACCATACCAACTGGTTAGCCGGATTTTGTCCATCAACAGTATGTTTGAGTAGATAAGGTTAAGGTTCCTTTTTCCCAAGGTGGCATATCTTAGCTCCCTGGAGGGTAACAAAGTTCATTCACTTGTTGGAAGATGTCATTGAGCAGTAATGAGTTCCTTCTTTCCAGTGAAGGGATGTGGAGGCATTCAGATGAATGGATGCATGTGTTTTTTTTCCCCAAAGGACTTCACGTGTTTTTTTTTTTGTGGGGGGGATGGTATCATATAGTAGATATCAGAAGGTGATATTGGATGTTTGTGGATATTGTAAGCTCATGTAATGTAAACTCCCCGTGGGTTGTTTCGTTAAAAAGACTCCAGCATTTGAAAGTACCAGAAGTTTCTACTTGATGAAATAGAACCAGGAGATACCATAAAGGGAACATCAGACAACAAACCTTGAACAACTCGCTTGATCATTTGGATTATCAATGGATTTACACCACTGCAACTAAAGTAAATTTGAATGCCATTGCCTTATCCAACCAATATAAAATTGCAGTTTTCAACTCTCCAAAACAAAACCTGGTTACCTGAAAAAGATGCCATGTCCCACGAAGAAAAGGATTGTCTTCAAAGTGATTTTGCAGTTGCTGGCTTACTACGCTTCCTGGCAAATTAACGGCTGGAACCCAAAATCACCCTATTTGAAAGGAGAACCATCTTCCAAACCTCCATTCTCGGAGTTTCAGCCGTCAATTTTCCAGGGTGTATGACATGACATTTCGCTGAAGTCCCGACTCGCAGGATGGAAGTCTACATCTCTTGCAGCAGAAAAATGTGAAGAGGTCGACTTTGGTTTCTCAAGGCCCTGGGGAGCCCTGAAACATGGTGGTTGGAAAACGATCCTTTCCTATTGGGTTTTGGTAACTTTCCTGGGGCAAACTGTTAAACTTCGGGAGGGTATGCATGTATCATTTGGATATATCCCCCAGATAGTAACAGTCACCACCAGGATTATTACATTTTTAGTAGGGAATCCCAACCTAAACCTTCATTTGCCACTGGCATCCTGGGTTGGGGGGTAGATCCAATGTATCATACAAATCTTGAGAATGTGTGGTATGAGACATGGGTGACGGGAGACACCCTGCAACGAAACCATGTAAGGCACCCTTCAAGAGGTCCAGGTATACAATATATCAGTATATTTATATCATATTTCTATATGTATTTCTTTTATATATATAATCATATAACACAAACTCTTAGAACCTGCAATGGAGTTCAATAGTACCAACTACCAACCTATGGGAAAATATCAAATCAATTGGCGGGTCCATTCAACTTGACGGGTCCGACCCGCCATACAAAACAACGTTGACAAATCTCATGAATTTAACATGTGTCGTCATATTGCGATATATATATACACATAATATCTATGATATATATATATATATACACGCATATATATTTATATATATGATGTATATTTAGGGCTACCATGTTTTTTTTTGGGGGGAATTTCCAAAAAAGTACCTGCAACCCAAATGGCTTCCTCATTGTCCAAGGTCGAAGCCATGAGGACTTCACCAAGGTGGTCCCTCGATTTCGACCCTAAAAAGCGAAGCAGCACCAGTTTTTTTTTGTTTGCGAGATTCGTTATGGATTTTTTTAATGGATATGTTTAAACTTCAATGGGGATTTTTTGGTTGGATTTTTATATTGGTTTATTTTTCATGGATGTGTTGAATGGCTTTTGTTTGTTTGTTCGTTTGTATGTGTTTGCTTGAAAAGGCGAAGGGAAGGGATTGCTTGAAGACCTGATGTTTCATAGAGTTCATGGTGTTTGAAACTAGGAATTGGTGTTGTCGATGTTGCTGCAGTTTTTGGTTGCTGCTGTTGACTTGACCAGCATACAAGAATATTTACATATCCATAGATGCATTTGTGTGAATTTAACAGTTTCTTCTCAGTACCGAGTACTAGCAAATGGTGCTACATGATACGTCTGCTCCCAACAGATGATGTAAGTTCACCCGCAACACGTCTTGGGAGAAGTTCCATCATGACCCGTTGATTCTCCAACTTGTTTTTTTCTCAGTGATGTGGATGAAAAAATGGGACCAGAAGACAAGTAAGAGTAATCAGAAACCGTTTGGATACATGCAAATCGTATTTTTTCACAAATATGCACGCGGTCGTGTACATTTCTAGATATGAAAGAAACCATTGGTTGCTTCAAGTCTCGATTGAGGCCCCTTGCTCTGGCCCTGTGCAGGTTGGATTTGCGGGTCAGGGATGGTTTTTGAAGAAAGTCGTTTCTGGTTGATTAGATGGCCATTTCACATTGAACCATGATGGATGGATGGGTAAATCATCAGTTTTTGTGGGATTTGTTGACGGTTTTTGTTTTCAATCATCAAGCGCTGACGAGTAGCAGGGTATCCGGCCTACTATTCTGAGAAGATCAACCTGAACATTGAACAGGTCTCAAAACTAAGGACAAGCCCCAAAAAGGACCCAGTTCAGTAAAGATCTAAACAGAGTATTTTCCATGGGAATTGCTGGCTTTTAGGGTCCGAAGATTTGAAACACCTGCACCAGACGTTGATCAATGAGAAGAGTCGGGAGAACAATCGGAATACATTGATACGTTTTCTAGACGATTGTCCCGGATTTTTTTTCAACGGTTACAAAACTGACTGATGATTTTTCTTCTCAACTGAAAAGTGAGATGAACGATAAACTCAAGCAGCTTATGAATTTCAGGTTTAACACCAAACTAAAGGAACCAGTATTGTCGACAGTTGGTAGTAAATTAGCATTGGCCCCAGGCAGAAACAGCAAGTTGATGATGTGGGCAACAACAAGTTGCATATCAAAGATTCGGGTGTTCAGCAGTGTACCCAACGGAGGAATGATTGCCTTCAAATATTCGAAATGTATGCAGCAGCCATCATGGAATCGAGCGAAGTAGCTTAGCGTGCAGATTTTTTCCACGAGATTAGATTTGGTACCTTTTCGAAAGTCATAAATAATTCACCTGCAAGTAAAACAAAGCGAGACACAAAGTCAGAAAACACGATAAAAGTGGAGAAAACTTAGGAAATGATTATGATAAGTTTCACAATAGGTAAACATCACTTCAGTGATAGATGAAACAACTAGGCGCTGTTGGTTTGCAACAAGTGGGCACGTTTGCCTCATTTTGCAAATAGTGGGGTTGGTCAGTTGCTGCACATAGATATTTATCATTTTCTCCATTTGTTTTTTAAAGAAAGATAGGCAAACACCTATTCATTAGTTCTCAACCCTACGGTCGAACTGCGAGGTTTTTTTTTCTGAAAACAAACTTTTTTAGCTGAAAAAGTTACAATTTGTGTGGCTAATTGGTGACCAATCCCCTGGTCACATGTTTTTCTTGTAAGCAAAATATTCACAATCTTTCTTCAACGGCGAATCCCGACCTTTCGACCCTGGCGCTAGGTCAGAGTTTTTCTTCTCATTTTTACTTTTTCACATATGTCCTTGTGATGGAAACATGATTTTCCAGTGTTTCCCTTTGTCTCCTGTCTTCCTGCTTGTTTCTGGTGTTTGTTACGCACTTAATGTTTTCCTCATTGTCACATGATTTCTAATGAGTTGTGTTGCTATTCTCATGATGTCTAGCTTGTTCTCATGTATTTCCTAGCGTTTCCTTATGTTTCATTGTGTTTTGACTATTATTGTTCCTTACCCTTACCGAACTTCTGTTGTTTTGCAAGTCGTGTTTGTGTTACTGGTCCAATGGTTCGTTTCGTGAAGGTTTTAGCTCACAGCTGGTAGTCGTTTTATGTGAGCTTGAACCATGTCCAAACACATGTCAACGATGGTTAATACTTTATTACAGTAATACTCTTTGAATCACATGTTATTGCAAGCGGTCCAGGATGTGTATCAGGTACACCAACAATTGACCCAATAAATATAAATGATGTGTTTCAAGCGCTTTACAGATTGCAAAGGAAGACAAGTAAGAAAAACACATGTTTACTTTTGACATGAATTTTCTTGTTTGTGTTAGATATTTTCATTATATAGTTTTTAAGTATAGAGTATACGTAAATATAGGATACTATAATTGTATATATTTAGATCTGCACTAATGATCCTTAGTACTAAAGTAATCCTATCAAATTTGCGCTCTAAGATTGGTCTCCCTTTTGAAAAAGCGGGCCATCCAGATGTTTTTTTCTCCAAGAAGACCACCATTTCATAACTTCTTGGTGATGTTGTTGCGCAATTACTCTACTACGTGGTGGTTTCAAAGATTTTTATGTTCATTCCTATTTGTTGAAGATTCCCATTTTGACTAATATTTTTCGAATGGGTTGAAATCACCAACTAGTCTACCATTCCTTCTTCTTTGGGCTGACGTGGCAGGTGCTTACAGATGTGGATGATACATTCATGAGCAGCGGGGGGTCGGGATGCTCATGAAAGACCTTGATTCATGGAAATGATGGTTGCTTTCCGCAAAAAATAAAATGGCACCTCAAAATAGACCACTGGAAAAACGAGGATTCCTTTTGGAAATCATTTCAATTATGGTGTGGGCAAAGAGGATTCTTGGAGGAATTTTCATGATGATAGAGCACTAGGTTGAAGAAAATCCACCAATTTACCCAATGGCGAAATTCATGCTGAACAGATCTGCGGCAATCGGCTTCAATTTTGAAGGCGAGACACCCAGAAAGCAAGTCACTCCAGGCACCAATACCCTGATTTTGGTCGGAAATAACTGTGTTGGTTTAGGTCCCCTAATGGCAATGCTGAGACCTATTGCATTGAAATTAAACCATGTAAAGGATGCTGCTTCAGACTGTGTGGCACACCCCACTTGTTGGTCACTGCTGTTGGTGTGCTTTGGTCACATTTCATACCTTCACCATGTGTATGGCTTTGGTTCATCGTGACCTCAAACCCAAATCGACTATGAAATCACCTCAGTGTTTGTGGCAAAAAATATTGATCCTATTATCCTATTGATCCAGATGGCTAGCAGCAATTCAAGATGCGTCCAATTGAATGGTGTTGTTTCCGGCGCATCAGGTACTGTTTATTATCCAACATGTCTGACAAAGAATCCAAATTACATGTGTCACAAACAACATATGTTCTTGATCCGCAGCTTTCTCCTTGCCCAACATTGGAGACCCCGGTGGATGGTGGCTCTTGTTGACCCTTAGCTCAGTGTTTCAGGATGTTGATTCGTTGTTTTTCGCTGGAACTCCACCATTTGGCAGATGTTTTCCTGGAATCTGAATCTATCCATCTAGCGAGTTGTTTTTTGGACATTCATAGATAGACTTTTTGTTGGCATAGATAGACTGTAAGATTGGGCTGGTGACTTCTCACTTTCAGACGCCATGTACGCCCTTCGGAAGCAGATCGTGTTGGCTGAAAGGGATGGCCTCTTTCGGGCTGCATCCGCTGCGACGATCACAACGCATTTTCTTTCCATGATGCTGAGTTGTTTCAAGAAACCCACTGACCCACCCGGGTGCCTCGGTTGAAATCAACAAAGACAGTTTTTTTTGTGGGTTTGCTAAAGCGGCATGCAAAAGATCGATATTGTCATCAAAGGATGTGTGAGACTTTCTTCCTGCTGAAAGGTCCCAAGAAAAAGTTGTTTCTTGTTCAATACTGATCTAAAATAAAGCGATTTTTTGCGATTCTGGGTGGAGTAAATCGATAATTTGGTGTTATTTTGTTGTTTTGAAAGATTCAGCTATATAATCGTCCAAAGCTGTGTGGCTTTACGCAAAAAAACTTGGGGGAATGCAGCACAAAAAAATCCCTTCCCTGCTGCCTAGGTCGACCCTTTTCAAATCTTTGCCAAAAGCGTCTCAGGTCTTCAGAGGGTTGATGTTTTTGACCCTCCAGAAGCTCGATTAATAGTCGAATATCAGAAGCAAGGCAATGATGTTTAGGACAAAAATTATGTCATCATCTTGAAATTGTCATTGAAATTACCCTCCCGACAACTAATATGACATATGACATATGAGAATAGAAAATCCACCATTTGAAGATGTATCTCCTTTTGAACATGGTGATTTTCCAATGTCATGACAGTTTCGGAGGGGTACATTATATGTTTTTTCAGTTCACAAGCAGATCTTCCTCCAAAAGCAACAACTGAAAGATTTGCGAACTTCACCTCGGTAGATAGAAAGAACGATGCCCTGAAGGTAGACCTTTTTCTAAGTCATTCATGGTCATGTCCCAGCTGGATGAAATTGTTGGCTCTGTGCCACTTCTTGAATCTTGATTTGGCCATCATCTCATCTATTACAGCCAGTACAATGGCTGTGGTATTTTTGGTGCCTCGGCGTTTTCAACAGAAAGCCCTAAAAAGCAGGTTTTGGTTTGCTGTTGGACAAAACATGGTTGATGTATAGAGTCAAAGAAAGGCACAACTCCCAGCTGGTGGTTTATTACACACGCCCCGTTACTAAGACTCGCATTTGGGTATTGTCAACCTTTGCTTTAACACCATTCCAAACTTCATCAAAATCTTTCATACAGATGAATCCATTGAACTGCACTGAGGGTTTACCCAGAGACTTTCATGTGAGCAGTAACCAAAACTTTGGCTATTTAGTGGTATTTTGGTATTTGGCGTAGACAGCGGATGTCTACTACCTCGCCCTCGGTATCACGAAGATTATGCAGACCAATTATACATAAGGATCCCTACTCACCAACCAACATGATGGAAAATCGTCCTTAGTCACCCTATTCTAATGTATTTCTCAATCATGTGACCTACTCCTCAGGTCATTTTTGCAGGAAACATCAGCAATGTGGCCGCCGTAGTTCCGCACTGGTCTTTGTATCATGGCCGCAGATGTTTCTTTTCATCTTAATGGCACAAGATTTAACAATTGGAATCTATATTCAACGATATTCAACATATTTTTTATATGATAGATATGTGGTATCTTTTTATTAATCTACAAGCGCATGATGCCAGTATGGAGAAACAAATAATGTTATATATATATATATATTTTATCATTTTATATATACATACATATACATCCTTGCGTTCTGACCCCAACAGACTCAGGTACATTTGCTTGTTCTATTGGCCGTTGAGCATTTTCCTTCTAACCTATCTTTTTGGCCATTTATGTCGAGGCGCGCATTCGCAGAATGTCATGGAAGATCTGGGAATGTATCCTTGGGTGCGTCTTTTTTGAATTAAAGCCCAAAATACCAAATTCATACTCTCACTAAACATAACATAGCACCTGAGTTTTAGGAGTTTTTTTTCAGGCGATGCTTCCAAGATATTTGTTGAATTCCAATGAGGGAAAAAATCCCTCATTTTGTCCATCCCCCCACAAAACATGTAAGAAAAAAAACCAGGCGTTCTACGCTGTTGCATCATTACCCTACCATTATTGCAGGTTGCCACCTGCAACTCCGTCCCTTTGCTTCCATTTTGTTCCAAAAAAGGATTCGATCCAAAGAATTCTTCTGAATTGGTTATTTCCGAGTCAACAACATCAACAACAAAAAGATGCAAGGTGAACGGGGACAAAATGTCCTTTACAAAAATACACATATAGACTTGCAATATATCTATATATATATAGACATATAAACTTTTTCCTTGTTCTTTAAGCCAGTTACTATGGCATCTATGGCGTTCATGTAGGATGTTTCAAGATGTCCTGCCCCCAAAACAAGCCCTTTTTTGTGAGCCGTTTTTTTTTTACCCTCCAGGTGACATATCCTTTTGGTTTGATCGCGTTTGCGTGGACCAACATAATTTGCGGGTCAAGGTACAAACGCTTCAGGCAGTTCCCGCGTTTGTGGCCCAATCTACAGACCTCTTGGTTCTTTGGGATCACACGTGACTTGGGTCTGACGGCATGGAGTTTTTGTAGATGTACATATATAAAAAGTATATAGTATGTGCGCCCTGGCTTTTCTTTTTTCATGTTGTGTTTTGGATCTTGTGAATTGCAGTTAAGGCATTTGCATCAGAAGTGTTGATGTTGCATTCGATGAAAATGAGTGAACAAATACTTTTTGTCACAACACACGGAATATTTTAAAGCAATCCAGGTTGTTTCAACGACTGTGGTGCAATTATGAACTTGCTGTGCATGCAAAGACATCAGTATCAGAAAAACATATTCATTTCGTGCCAATGTGGACCGCTATGTGGTGTCTTTGTTGGCTTGGCATGTATGTCATCATTGGTTTGTCATTGTATGGAACTACCGTTTCACCACTATATGTGGACCCGAATTCACCATACATCTCTATGTCTGTTTCTTTGTGGAAGACGTATGCGATACCTCTGCCGGCATTCTTTGTCATTGCCCTTCCTTTCTCATATTTTTGCTTCCACAAGCTTGATGAACATAAGTCGATGCTGGAACAAATGGCGCACTTTGATGTGCGAAATGCCAAATGCACTTTGGAAACCGACCGGAGGGTCATCGAGGAACAAGTTTCTGCTCGGCAGTTGGGATTGTGATTGAATCGTCAACAACGTTGCCAAGTAATAAGTTGATATTTTTTCCATGTTTTTCCATATGTGTCGATTGTGATCCCAAACACTTGGAAAACCTTGCGTCAAAAAAACAGTTTGAAATATCATCTTAGTGGAAGACTGTCACGGTATAGGTAGTGGGGGTCCAAGGCTTAAGATTGTGTTTTTTCTGTCTTGATTGGACCTTCAGCAACGCTGCGGGAGTGATGAGGTAGACTTTAAAATCATTAAAAAAATCATTTAAAGATACAGTAGTGTATAGCTTGTATATATTTATACAATTTATATCAACAGTATTTGCATATATTTACATTATCATTATTTTTCATATATATTTTTGTATATAAAATAATCATCCCCTTCTTGCACATTTCGGCCAAGGTTTTGGATCTTTTCGATGAGGCTTTAGAGCCGTCTCTGCGTGTGGCATTCGATGGTACAGACTCGACACCCTCTTTGGATGCACGACGGCACGTCTTTAGCCAGCTTCTTCCAAGTGACCCTTTGATTCCCCAAATGGAGGTCACTTATATTATATCACCCTTGAAAAGGTCACTTTTTCAAACTCCCAAATGGGTCACTTTAAAGAAGAAGCTGGAGAAGGCAATTTGTTTTATGTAGTTTTTTAGAAAATATCAGTATATGTGAGTACATGGCATTTTTTTGGTGATATCAGTATAGTATAGATTACATTTAGTATATGATATCACTGTATGAATAAATAACACAAGTATATTTTGGTATACTATATCTAGGACATGGTATTTGCAGGAAGCGAATCTGTGGCATTATGTGACTATGTCTCGAACATGCTTTGGTATTGGGATAATTCGGTCAATTTCAGTTGTTCAATCATGTATTTGATCCATAACCATTTTTGTTTCGACATTCGGGCATGCAAAAGAAACACGTACGTTTCCATGGACTGAGATCATTGTTTGCTGAGGAGCATTACAACTTGCATATATATACTTTCATCACTATGTTTGCTGCAATTCATATTGAGCTGATTCTTCCCATGTGAGTTTTATTGTGTCTGCAAAAATTGAAGTCCATTGACTTGATGGCAGCTGAGGATGCAGATGAAGAGCCATTGCTACCAGAAACAGTTGACGATTTTCGTCACATTACCAGTTACCCTTCCAAGGATGAAGTCATTGAACAATTCAATGAGTATGTTAGAGGCCCTTTGCGTGACAATGTGCTGAACTCGGTGGGTCAAGAAAGTGGCATTAGTTTCAAATTGTGTTTGGTGGCGATTTTACCTTTGGTTTCTTAGCTAAACAAGACAAGACAAGAGTGGGAATGGAGATGAAGACGTGAAGAAGGACGGATTCTTGTTAAGCTATTCCTAAAAATTGAAGATGTCCAAAACAAAAAGTTACTGTGAACTATTCCTACTGTTGATGGACAAAATCCTGCACCACCTGGGATGGTTAAAACCCTATGGATAGTGGAACAATCATGATCCTTGGTGGTGCAGGATTTTGTCCACCAACAGTAGTTGATTGTTTTCTATAGCATGTCTTACTTTCAGGCTCGTATGCGTACACATATCGCGTTAGAAACAACATGATTCAGTGGTTGCAGACACGTTTTTTTGTTACCCGAAAATATGGGGAAGATGATCCAATTATTAAACACGTTGTTGGTTGAATCTGAAGTGGATACTTCAACTAAAGAGATCAATTTCACCCAGATCGCAGCCAAGTTAGGCGAACATCAGCAACTGAGGAATGGATCGGTTGGGTGGCCATCTTAGGGTGTGATGGTCGAGCAGACTGCCAGAAATCAGCAGCTTGTTGGGGCTATGGTGGCTGAGTTGAAGAATGACATACCATCCATACCATGCCTAGATACCACCTAAAAATGCACCCACAAAGATAGAAACCATCAACACATCTCCCACACATGGATGATATGGATGGTATGATTCTGTATACGTTTGTGTTCTCATGTTAATTTGTTACCATGCAAAATGTAACGTTTAAGCTTGGTGTTTTTTTCTGTCAAGAGAGGTTCAGTGGCGCATTACATGGCAGGGAATATCGTGGTGAATTTGATTTTGCTACCTTTATCCATGATAGCAGTGCCGCCGCTCATGCTACGAATCAATCACCTTGTCGTTCATTTTCCCTCTCGACGCTTGCGATTTCTAGCAGGATCATGCTTCACTGCCACCGTGCTTTTCATTTGGGGTGTGTTTCTTTATTGTTTGGTGGCTCTTTTCTTGCTGGCAACAACCCAATTTACACTTCCAGCCTTTGCAGCTTTCATGGTCGCTTTCGGTCTTCTGATTTTCGTCAACTGTGGTTTTTTCATTTGACAGCGCTAGTATGGCGACAAATTCCATGATTGAAACCGACTTAGCCTGAAAGATTATGACCAACAAAAGGCGGTACATTTTTTACGCTCGTTTTTAAGGACATCTCTCCAAACAAGGTACGGAAATAAATTATAACCTGTCATTAAGTGGTTTATGTCTTGAAGTTTGGGTTTCAAGAAAATCGTTCAATGAATAAATGTTTTGAAATCGATCATTTTAAATCCAAAATCAACGATGTAAAAATCTAGTAAATCTACTACTGGAATACATATTGTTTTTTCCCAGTAGTGTTTAAATGGCTAAGTGGTCGAAGCGGACGCAAGACGTGTCCAGAAGCTTGCATCAAGCTGCATGAATATCAAATCATGGCAGTACAGGAGACGACAAGAACCGCACTTTTGGCGGAGTAGCTCTGCTTGTGCGGCCACAGTCGATCCGATTGCCAAAAGAAAGTCGGGGGGAGCGGCTTTTGAGTTGTTGTTTGTAAAATGGTACGAACCCATAGAAGGTATACCAGCAATGTTGCGTAGCCTGAAAATGTAGGTCTTCATAGGCCATCAAATTTTTACGCCTATTGGTTGAATGTTGCTAGCTTCTTTGAAGGGAATGTGTCCATTTGTTGTTGACGGGTTAAATGGATTTTGGAATTTTCATGGGAACGTGATAAAGCTTGTTCTCGTTAAATATGCAGCTCATGCGTATCTCTTCTGTGCACGAAAAGAAAAACAAACTAGAATCAGTCGCGGAAAATCACGCGATTGAACTGAGACACCAACTCCAAAATGTTCTGGATCACTGCAGTATTCAAGACAGCATTAGAGTGTTCCAGTTCTGAGGGTTTCAACTTTCAAAAGAGTCATAAAATGGAGCTCCTCTAAAAGTCTCGCAGATGTGAATTTCTCGTTTTCCATATGTCTACATATTGAGTATGTACAAGCCAAAATGGTTGCCTTCCCACCATAAAGAGCTGATATTTCAGGTTTATGTTGCCTTTCAATTCTGTAATGCCATTCCAACTTAACTCATGACGCCATCTTTTCATGACATTGACCAGAAAACACCCCACTTAAACGTCAAGCGGTCAAGCGTTAAATGTCATCATCCGTTTTCCAGCTGGCAAAATGAGGCAATGGCCAGCTGGATGTGATGGTGTCTATGAGAAGCACGTCATTTATCCAGGCGGTTTGGACCAATGTTTTGGATCCTGTGTGAATTTGGTGAAGCAAAAAGGTAGGAATGATAATATCCTATCTATAGGTGGTGGTTTTAAAACTCCAGGAAACAAGGCCAAGGCCTCAAAAAAAGGGATTATGAACCATTGGTTTCCAGGTCGTTGGGGTCTCAAGGTAGTTGGTGGTTTCAACATATTTTTTGGATTTGATCACCCCTAATTTTTTTGGGGGGAAGATGAACCCACCCATTTTTGAGGAGCATATTTTTTGAAATGGGGGGTTGGGTTGAAACCACCAAGTAGTATCCTATAGGGTTCCGATGAGGTTTCATTTCATATCATGAAAATGATATCGCAGGTCAATTTGAATCAAATCGGTCCAATCTGACTTCTGTGTTGAATACATGTTTTTTGCATCCAAAAAATTGCCAAGGTCTTCCAGGATCATTAAATTACCCACTTTGGGGGGATCAAACAATACAAAGATAAGGTATACTTGGGTGATTTCCCCCAAATATGGTGCATTGTTTGGGTTGCTAATATAATGACCCCTGTATTCTCGGAATGTACAACATCCCTTCTCCGGGTGTTTGCTGATTTGTCTTTGAGTTTGGTCACTTGTTAGGGAAAAACACATCACCACAAAAAATCAAGCATACATCCATGGTAAAGCGTAATAAAGGACCTACCCAAGATAAAACAATCACGGAATGGACACTACATGTAGTTATTGTTTAAATCATACTTGTAATATAGATGTATAGAGAAACGAAATAGGTTTATCTTAGGAAACTGCTTAGTTCTTTGAATTGTTTCTGCGGGTGGGTTCCAAGCATCCCCAATCCCACCAACACAAAACATAACTCCGGAAAAATCCTCCAATCTTACCCTGCAGCGTTTGTTTTGATCAATGTAGTAACTTCCCCTACTTTTGGCCCGTGATATGTCTCCAGAAAATCAAATCTCTCAATTTCAGGTCCTCGGATCGCAATTTTTGCTTTGCCAAATGTACTGCGTTTGTTTCACAACAATTGGGCTGAAGATTTCCCATGTTGCTAGGTCCACCTCTGAAACGGGGGGCCCAGCTACCTGTCAGTGTTTTCAACTCGGTAATGCAGAACCACTACTGCACCATTTCCGGGAGGTTTTGCACAATTCGTGGTCGAACTTGCACGAGGCAGCGCATGTGGGGTCGGTATGGTTGCCAATTGCACATGTTCTGACCAAAAATCAGGTGTTTGACAAAGGGTTTATCAGTTCTCAACTTTATTTTGATGGTAAATCGTGTTCATCAAGTCAAATTTTGCGCCGCTACAAATTTGGTTGAAATGGTGTACTTGGATGTCCCCTGGGACGGAAGTGATCGGATCAATGGTGATCCGATCAATGGGTTAGTTATCTAGCTACTGATACATGTTTTGTTCGTTGGAGTGAAATACCCTCCAGGGAATTAACATGTCTCCCTGATAAGGCATATTTGAAGATGATTTTCCTTTTCCCCAGGTGGGATATGTTAATTTCCTGGAGGGTAACCCACTTACGGTACCAACCTTTGATCCTAACTTCCTAACTTCCATCCCGGGACGCCCGGATCCAAGGCCCAGAAGAGGCGCTGTATGTCTTACGACCTGCCATTTTCTCCGCAAGACCGGAGAGTTTCGGTTTTCTCAAGGCACGATCTGGGGAGACTTTTTGGGGATATTTTTGGACCGATGTTTTACCGTTCAAACTGATGAAATAATTGGAAAACATATCTGAGGTTCCGATCCCTTTTAATGATTCCTATTCAAATTAAACCAACCATACCTGACTCAGATGCAGAAAGAAAAACCAATTCAAACTGACAAAATAGGGGTAAACAAACAAGCAATATATGAGAAGGATGTAACCGCTTGGAAAACTGCACATTTTTCCAATCCATTCAATTTTTCAAGTTAACCAACTCAACCAACTGTTGGCACCAGGTTGATCATAATTCACCATTGGCGGGCGCCTTAAAGCCTGAAGTAGATCCAAACGATCCAGCCATTTGGGATCAGTACAATGCAGAGCTTAAGTTGCTTGGCAGTTTTTGGGGCGAAGATTGGCCCATTGGGAGCCATTGGTTTTGTACTTGAAATCTCCATCTGATTTTAAGTGGAGATTTTTCTGATGCAGTCTTCTTCTCCTCTTTCTCTCCTATTACTGCCGCTAGTACTACGACCACTACTGCAGCAACAACAAGACAACCAAAAGCAACATCAACAACATCCGCAACAAACACTACTGCTACTGCTGCTGCTACTGCTGCTGCTGCTGCTGCTACTCCTACTCCTACTCCTACTCCTACTCCTACTACTACTCCTACTACTACTACTACTACTACTACTACTACTACTACTACTACTATGTACTACTTCTTCTTCTTCTTTCCTTGCGTTGTTTTTTTTTAATTTTTGTTCACGTGAGGATTTCTCAATGCAAAGAAATCTTTTGTTTGGTAATTTTTTACTGGAGTTTGCGGAATCATGTGATGATTTTTAAAGTTTGTTTTGACATCTTATCTTTTTTTTGGTGTGTGTGTGTGGGAACATTTAGATAGATGAATTCCGGGATAGTCATGTCTCAGGATTGAGGTCCCAGAGGACATGGTGGCCTACAACTACCAGGACTTGAACGAAGGAGGGAAGGAATGAAGGAATGAATGAATGTGTTAAGTCCTCTTAAAATGTTACGGTTTCAATTTGAGTATTTTGTTTTGTGTTTTTGTGCTTGGTTCTCAACCATGGGGAGCCAAGTGTTTGGAGCAACCTTGTTTTTTTTTGTCTAGCCTCTGGAAAAGGACAAATTCTTTTACATGCAATGTTTCAGTCAGACTATTCGCCATTCACTGCCTCTTCTGGGGACAGAGATACCAATGTCAGTGTAAAACCAATTCAAAACATCTGGGGGTGCAACAAACATAGCAATTAACATTTGAGTTATATGTGGATCTTTACTATAGTGATACATGTGTACATTATCTTTACTTGGGGATGTACAAGGGGATATCATATAGTTTCATGATAATTCATATCGTAATATAATCACATATGGGAAACAAAACATGTTTGTTGCCTTCAACATAATTCCTTCCTTTGAAACCCTCTAGGATGGTGGATTTCAACAAGTCTTGAAGCACACGGAGGGACAGAAGTTGACCTCTTTTGGTCTCAATGTCGCAGGTGTGCCGGTGTTGTTTCACAACAAAAGATGAAATATCACGACGGAATTGAGTGCAACAACCAGGGCAAACTATAGACTTGCATTTTATATGCCACAGATGTTTGAATATGCCAGAGATTTTTGCCACATTCTTGAATTGACAACCCTCATGGCTCAAATATTGTTTGTGTTTTTTTACACATGCAACGCTTGTATGTCGCCGTATTCTGAACAGATGCAATCCTCACATGTCAAAGTTGGATTGAAACAAACTTGAAGAGATTCAAAAATTAGAGACTAGCTGGACTAGCTCCCTAGTCCATTCAATTTTCAAGAGGAGCCCGGCATTGGACATTTTATGTTGTTCTGTTGAAAAGTTGTTGTCATTTCTACTTTTTCAAGATCCCCCCCCAAAAAAGAGCTGTTCAGTAAAACCAGCAAGTTACTTTAAAAAACAGTGTTCCACCATGTGTTTTTGTTCGGCAAAAAGGCAGTAAATATGGCCACTTCGATGATTTCGTGGACTTTACCAAAATCGGCCACTCGAATTTTTTCGTCGACCTTTTGACCACCGTGGGACCGTTTGGGAAAAGGCGGCAAAAAGGTATCAGGAGTGAAGAATGAATCTTTTGATTTAAGTTTTGGATGCAGTTGGAATTCCAGGTGTTTTCCAGGTGGTGGCAACTCAAATATTTTTGGATTTTTCAACCCTATTTGGGGGTATAAACATTTTGACTAATATTTTTCAGATGGGTTGAAAGCACCAACTAGTTGTGTTTTTGTTCAAAGTTTGGAAATTAAGATACATGGTCGCTATACCATGCCATGTGAAAGTTCTTTGATTTTTGAAGCCAGGATTTATGTTGTTTTTTTTTTCTGGATATTGGAAATGCTACACAGTCTCACTTTGTTCACTTTCATTGTGAAGAACGGTAATTTAGACTAAATTTGATGCATATACCAGAACATCCAGATTGATGGATTGTTTGGCAACATGCACATGTATGAATTGCATTTAATTGTTCAGCTTTGTGCATAATATGTATATAGTATATTTGCGTGGAAATTCATACATTTGTATACATTTGTATTTCTCCCTACTTGGGGATATGATCCAATTTTACTACTATGATTTTCAACTGGGTGACAAATGAAGGGTCAAAAGATTGTTGTGGTTGCAGTCTTCTAGATTGTTAGTAAGATATTTTTGTTCACAGTACTCATACAATCCATATATGATCTATACTTTATCTTAGACATACATCAAGGGACAATTGGGTGTACCCCTAACAGTGTACCCATGGTATTTATTGTGTTTTTTAGGGATTCTTGGGGATTATAACCCATAAATACCCACTATATAGGGCTTATATAGGGATTTCCCATAGGGATACGTTGGTAGGGGTACATCCAACTATCCCCTGAATACACAAAAATCGGTGAAACATATCTTCCGGAACTAGCCAAGCAACAGCCATGGTACCGAGGCATGGGCAGTCACACATGAAAAACCTGTGTTTTGTGGGCGTTTTGATTGTGTGCTCCGTGAAAACGTGAGGAAACACCAAGTACGAGAACTTTCAGGACACCAAAACGATGGATTAAACTGATCGAACAAACATGGATGGAGTCATAATATAGTCATATATATATATATCAACCTTCTGTTTTATCTAAGAGTTTTCGAAGTTTTTCTCGATGTTTTTTTTTGTGGAGGTCTTTAGGTTTGCTCCACCTTGTGAGGATATAGTGAGAACAACCACAGACTGATGAATCATTGGATGCCATTGACTTGAAAACAGATTTTGCAACCAGGAAGTGTTTCTAGAAGAAGCAGCGAAGGATTCTGCCAAAGCTTGTGCCATTTTCATTGGAACCTGATGTTGCAATTAGCTAGGTAGGTTTGACATGCTTTGACACATGGTTTGACAGAGGCATAATCATGTCCAAAATAATGTTTGACGGTAAAACACCAATCTTTGAACTCAAGTGGTGCTATTTTTTGGTTTGCTCATAGTGCTTGCAACTGTAGTTTTTTGTAAACATCAGGTTTGAAGGCAGTCTAAGACGACAACAGTAGCAACTTCGATCCAAGAAGTTCAAAGCTGATTGGTTATGTTGCGATGTTTTTGAGGGTGTTTTATGTTGTACTACAAACAGTATTCGAATCACTACAGTACCATTTTAAAATCTTCCTAGAGAGAAAAGTGCCTCATTCTCAATTCCGACAGATTTACCTTGTTTTGCAAAAATGGGTGCCGTTCATCCATTTGGAAGATTCTACTGTGGTTGGAGAAATGCCTTTGTGACTCCCGCAATCATTGATAGGAATACGAAACATGATCAAATCTAAACATGAACAAAATGTTTGGTCCCTTTGGCACCTCAATCAATTTCAAACCGTTACCTTGAGTCTCGTAAATTAGTAATTTTACATTTTGAGCCAATTTACCTAAATCAAAAAAATTAGGTTCCACATTTACGTAAATTAGGTTTGAACCTAAATTTTGGTATCCTTTGTTTTCAAGGTTCAAAAATGTCAATTTTTCTTGAAAAAATCATCTATATAAGTCTATATATGTAAATTTTG
>DF241348.1:52273-83316 GCA_000507305.1 Breviolum minutum Mf 1.05b.01 | reverse complement strand
TCCTGGCCCATTGAGACTCAAACCGCAGGTGAAGGAAGTAAATGAGAGCAAGGATTATTGAACCAAAATGAAGACTGCTGCGGCGCGGGCATGAAATGATGGAAAATCAAAAAAAATTAAAAATGTGGAATTTGACCTACCAAGTATATATATACCTTAATAACCAGGGTTTTGATTGGAGTTTGGCCCTTGTTTTGGAGGGTTCAACCCCCAAAATAGAGGACATCTCCAGGTTCTAGGTATATACAGTGAGGCTCATTGTATAAAGAATCCCTTATATACTGGGATGTCCATGGTACTTAGGATCAATGGATTATTTCACCCCTATATAAGTAGGTTGGATACGTCCTGTAAGTAGGTGAAATCAACCAACTTACTAACTAGTTACTAACTTCCATGGGTCCACCCTAGCAACCCAACCCAAACAATACACTATTTGTAATGGAAATCCCTCAAAATACCATAAACTTGCATTGTTTGATCCATGACCAAATGGGTATATATTAATAATCCCTTATATAACCCAACCAACCAAAAACCCCATTGTTCATGTGGAGATTTCGAGGTTTGACAAAATTCAGCAGCCAAGGCGGGACCTTTCGAAAAGTCGTCTTTTTGTCCACAGCTGGGACGGGACTGGCAGGAGTTTTGAAACAAGGAGAGGGTTGCAGATTTTCGGACAACAGAAACTGTATGGATATATACATATATACATATAATAAATATATTTGTATGTTTAAATATAAATATATATATATATGTTATATATCAGGCCAAATAAAACCTATGTCATAACTTATACCTACATCTACAATCATCTACATACATGTAAATCTCCGATGTGTTTTTCAGCTTTTTTTTGCGGTGTTGTCCAACTGCAACGCCTGTCAAGGTTTCGGGACATCTCGAAGATCTCCACTCCCAAAACCCGCAAAGCTTTGCAAGGCGGTTTATGTAGGAAGATGTTGTAGAAAGTGGAAGAGGTGGGGTGGCATGTTCTAAAAATACTCAAGAAATCAGTGATTAAGTGTGTGTATCAAAAAACACTTCTAGTTGGTGGTTGAACCAACCCACTTGAAACATATGCTCGTCAAAATTGGGTTCATCTTCCCCAAGTTTCGGGGTGAACATGAAAAATATTTGAGTTGCCACCACCTAGAATTGGTCTCATGTTGAGAATTTTATTTGGATGTTTCCGAAAATAGTGGTACCCCCCAATCATCCATTCTTATAGGGTTTTCCATTACAAACTACAAACCATCCATTTTGGGGTACCCCTATTGTTGGAAACACCCATTTGGGAAACACTGGATTTAATAGTCAACCAAAATAACCAAAGTTCTTTTCCTGCAGGACATTTTCGTGGATATTGTTCAAACACATCAAGTCACGACTTGACACTTTTTTAGGGGTGGTCAATATAGCTGTGAAGCTATTAGCCATTGGTTAAGGCCTTTAAAAGAGGAAATCAATGTTGCCATTAATTTCGCTGAAAATCCTCTGTTCCGGGCGTCTTTTTGAGGGAAAAGCCATTCAAATGAGCATCAAAACCCTTGTGACATTCCATGAAATCCTGGTTGGTTAATACGAATCCTTTGAATGGCTGATTATACTTGCTGTACCTGGGTAGTAAGATCCCCCAAAATGACCCAACCAACCGGGTTATATATCACTGCTCAAATACGATCTTGAAATCGGGAGGCAAAATGGGGGGCATATGTTGGCTTGCGAAACCCAGGCGCAAGGTGCCCACAACCCGAACTTCAATTAATGTAGGTTCGAGGTTCTGTCTTAATTATTAACCTTTACTCCTCACTGTTGTTGGGAGGATCATCCCAAGGTATATGAATGTACTTTAATACTAAACAAAACCCTCAACCGACCTAAATATGGTGTTCACAAAAGGAAAAGTATCGTTTGTTTCAACTGGCGGCCCTAGATTCCAGAGATATTTCCATTCTGCAGTGCTTCCAAACAAATTTTCATTCTTAAAGGGATCATGTGATCATGAGTGTCTCCTGGTGAATAATTGACCCATGCTTTTGAACTGTCTATCTCCAGCGTGTGCAAGCATTTTAACAGGTAACCCGACCCCTAAAAAAACGTAGCAAACGCCCCAACATCCCTCTAGAACATCCCTGAGTTGTAGAGGTAACAAATATGTACTCTCATTCAAATCCAAAAAGAACAAATACAACCCACATGCCACGATACTGGTGACACCTACCCATCTTTGCTTCTTGCGTTTTTTTTTGTGCAGCTCTGCTCTCGGATGTCCACATGAACGGAATCGTGGCCTACCGACCCCCCCCCAAAGCTATCACCACAAATAAAGTGATCATAATTTACTTCATTGCAAAAGCAGTAAGTACAAGTGTTTCTTGGGGAAAGCATACCAAAAGCCATCCCAAAGTCGTAGTTTCTATCTATTTATGTTGATGAACGTAGCAGTTCAGGAGGTATAAAAGCTAGATCAGCCAACGAATTCCCAAAAAACAAATTTGGCTCAAACAGCCTTCAAGGTATTACAAGACGTGTGTTGCTGCACTGGGGCAGGAAGCAGGTAAGTATATGACAGGAATAGGTATTTGCCTCGAGAAAAGGATCTTTAGTTCTTGACAATTCTCATGACATTTCTGGGATATCATGTCATATAGGTGTTTCCAAAAATATGAGTACCCCAAAATGGATGTTTTTTTCATGGAAAGGCATATTAAAATGGATGATTTGGGGGTACCACTATTTTTGGAAACATCCATATATGGTACCAATTCACAAAAAAAAAAGACATGCGCTTTCCCCCGCGGGTCCCCAACATCGAGATGTGAAACAAAATTTCCGAGAATTCCTCCCTTGCTTCGTTCATTGGGGAAACTTCGGCAAGACGACGTAACGTAAGACTCTTTCAGCCGAAAGTTGCCCAAAAAATCAAAGTTTGTTTCATATTTTTTGTCACTCCTGCTTCCCACTGGAAAGTTGTGAAACTCCAGCAACTTTTAAAGAAAAAATCAGACAACAGAAATGGGAGCCATTTCCGCTCCAGCCCCTAAAACGATCGGGTCGCCGACAGCGGCAATATTTACACATGAGCGGTTCGACCGACTCGTCCGAGTGGACGCACTGGACCAGAGCCGGTGAGCTGGAATTTCATGGAGTCCAGCCTTGGGGCGGAAAGAGTTGACGTCTTAGCAGTTCGTGACATGGACATTTACTTATAGAAATTCCATTAAAAAAAAATCTATAAATTTACTGAAGATAAATGATTAATACAATAGAAATCGTTTATATATATAAATAAACATGTATATGTATATATATATATTATATATATGTATATAGGCAAATTCGTGTAAATAGCAGTTTTTTGTTTGTGACAAATCCATCTAAATTCCTTGGTCCTGTAATTGTCAGGATGTTTCTTTTGAAGTAAGCCATATCCAAATGTGAAATGTAGTCATTTTCCACTTAACGTAGGTAGATAATCCATACATAGAGCATCTGGGATAGGGCCGGCTGATCTTTCTTTTGATCTGTTTTTCCAAGAGACTCCTGCATCAAAGCCGTTTCCAATCTGGCACGGATTGCAAAAGGGATGCTTGTAAACAATCTAAATGTCAATCAAAACTGGTTGGTAGTTTCAACCCGTTTGAAACATATTGATTAGTCAACTAGGCACCTAAATATATAGTATACCGCGCAATCATGACAACAAACTACGTACTCATATGAAATCTTGAAAAACACCGGAACTTGTGGATGCGTGTTGGAAAACACATCGTTTTGTTCCACATTTTTCTACAACAACTTCGCATTTTAAGCTGGGCAAATTGTGAGTCCACCAGGCCACTGGAAGTCCAAAAGGCCAGCATTTTTTATAGCGAAAAAAAACAATTTTTGAACCCATAGGATCCATGGGATGAGAAGATTCACTTAGCCATTTCTCCTTGAAATGTGGTCATTTTTCTAGGTAAATAATCGATTTACATGGATCATGTGGGAAATAGTCAGGGTTTATCATCATCCTATTTTGGAACTACGTGGAAAAACGACTTCCAGGCCACCTTGGCATCCAGAGAATGATTGGTGTTTCCAATCACCAAAACGAAGCGCCTAGTGGCCTAGTATTTATACTTGGATGTCCCAGGAAGTTAGTAACTGGTTAGTAAATGGGTTATAACCTACTTGTAAATGGGGTATATTGGGGTTATAACCAATTTACTACCTTTTACTAACTTCCTGGGACATCCTAGTATAGCTTCCAGACACCATTCTCAGAAGGTGAGCCAGAATCCCTAGGGTAAGTAGGAAGAAAAACAAAGGCTAACCTTCCAACAAATTTTCTCTGGACTCACAGGGCAAATGGGAGATTTTTCTCCAAAAACAAAGATGTATATGTCTTGATTGAAAAATGTATATTGGGGACTTTCCAACCAGCCATGTGAGATATTGCGGGATAACGTAGCGGTTGATTTTGTTCGGGTACAGGATTTACATTCCGAAGTCCAAAAGATTAGCTCGGTGTTACCTACTTATATTGCTACGTATCTGAACCCAGAGCTCCCCAGAGATGGACAAAAAAAAACATCCTATAGAAACACGAAAAAACCGGCCTTTCCATATGAGCGCGATTTTCTTCACCCATCTCCTGACGTCCCAAGGTTACGAATACGGTTGATGGTTCAGCGGCGGTTGCACCAGTTGAGGTTGGAAGTTGGCAGTCTATCCATTATTTAAAAAGGTTGTGTACATCCCAGGTGGTGCAGGATTTCTTCCATCAACGAAAACGAATGAAAAAAACATCAAATGACATCTGACCCAAACTTTCTGAACATTCCGGAGTCACCCAACAAGAAAAAACGCCCGTCTCCAACAACAAAAGTGGTGTCTTTATCAGTCAAGTTCATGACCTCAAATTGATCATGGCTGGTCAACCTACCTACCCCCGCCCAAAGGTACAACCCCCCAAAAATAAGAGTATAGTTTAATGCCTTATTTCTGGGGGGGGTACGTTGGGTGGGGGGAAGGTTGAACAGCTATAAATTGAACAACAAATGCCAACCACATGGCAATTAGAACACAGCTCCTGCACCATTTGTTGCACTGCTTTTGTTGCCAAAAGGGGTGCCACTGTGTCGCTCTTCCTGGGGCGAGGGGTATATGGCATAAAGGAAATCTCACCCGAGTTTCTCAACAACAAAAATCATGAAGCAAAAAAAAACACGTTAGTTACCTACTAGTTGGTGGTTTCAACCAATTTGAAAAATATTATATAGTCTAAATGGATAATTTCCCCAGGTAGGGGTGAACATAAAAAATAATTGAAACCACCACCCAGCCTATTATTGGTAGGTCGTCACTTCAACATGAAGAGTCCAATTAGTCCCATGGTCGTAATCTAAAACTTCTGGGGGGGCTGACCATGGTTGCCTTTATCAAGCAGTTGCCTTTTGGTCACCAATAAAAACAGCTTTTTTTTAGTTGCCAGTTTTCGGGGTGCATGTTTTTTGTTTAAATGAAAACAGATTCATTATAGCCATAGCTACAAGGTGGGCCCCAACTTAGCCCATCGTTATAAATGGAGGGACATGCGGCCCCTTTACCTGGTCGAAAATGAATGGGGTAACTGGGGTGAACAAAAACCCTATATTTATAGGGGTGATAACTCCACTTATAACTTATAACGATCGTAGGGGGCCCACCTTGTAGCATCAAAACAAAATTTAGCTGAGCAGTTGAAATCATATACCAGGTGATTCAATGTGACCTTTTGATTTTTCAGTTGGAGGTCACGATTCACCTTTGAAAGGGTTACTTAACTATCCCCAAAAAAAGGTCACAAAGGATTGCTATATAGGAAAATGATATTCACACTTAGACGGTACAGTAAGTTAGCCACTTTGACCATTTCGACTGGTGCTAGAGTTTGTCCATCGAAAACGTCCCATGTCCAGCTGATCAAGATGCTTTATGGAGCAACTATAAGTGGCACAGCCTCACTTTCCAATACAATGTTCGGGGTCTCTGGACGGAGGATTTTCCAAACATGCCTTTTGCAAATCACTATCCCATTCTCTGTCTTCGGACAGTAGCTTCTTATCGTTTTACATTAGTCATGTTGCGTCACAAGAAAAACAAAGTCTGGTTGGTGGTTTCAACCCATTTGAAAAATATTAGTCAAAATGGAAATCTTCCCCAAGTTTCGGGGTGAACATAAAAGATATCTGAAACCACCACCTAGAAGTGATTTGCCGAGAAATCTGGTGCTTCTTCACTCTCCATTTGAATCACCTCTTTGAATTTGCAAACAGTCTTCCGTCCAGTTGATGGATAAAAATGTTGGTATGGAAAAACACGTTTTCATTGTGCATTGCTGAACAATGTGTTTTGCAGTAATTACCATGGGAACCCACAACCTTCATTCTTAGGGGATACAACCAATATTTTGGGGGTGTAAAACCTTCCTTTTTCATGGTTTTGGGGTCCAAGGCTATATTGTATATAAAATGATGTAGCTACCTTTTCTTCAATTAGCAATAAGTCTATCAAATATATCCTTCCATTAAACAAAAAAAACAAAAAAACAAATCGATTCCTTGACAACTTGACAGGATATTCCCCAACAACATCTTTATCCTTTTTCACCAAAAAAAAGTCGAAACAGTCAACAAAAATCCCTGACATACCCGATACATGAAACCTTTTTTTGGCTTCCCCCAATCTCATCGCTTCCCCCCCACATCCCCACGTGTTTTTTTTCGGCGAAAAGTTAGGCCATGGAACTTGATATCTCCACGAATCTTCAGAAGACCGTGCACCAACTCGCTGACGTGCAAGGTGCCGCTACCATCAGCATCCTGGGATAGGGTAGGTTGGGTGTTTTTGCCACCTGTTTAGCGAAAAACACAACCCCCCAAAAAGACAAGTAACATAATAACATACCCATATTTGATTGCTCCATGTATGGAATATTACCTATACATTTACAATACATACCATAAATTTAATTATGCCTAACGAAACGGAGGTAAATATTCCATACACACACAGCATCTGGGATATAGAACCTGTAAATTTGGAGCCATATGAAAACAATGGAGGAGAAGATGTGCCTTCTGGAAAACATCCATTTTCAGGTTTCGCTGGCCGTGAATTTTCGCCCGGAAAAAAAAAACCTTTTTTTGTGAAGTTGCGAAAGCAAAATGAACACGTTTCAATCCATTGGTCACTGTTGATTAAGAGATCTTAAGATGGATTTAGAAAAACTGATCATGATGATCTTACCCTTATGCTCCAATCCCTTCTGCAAGTGGTTTTGGAGGGGGGTTGGGGTGCCTAAACAACGAGCCTCACAGGGTGTTCGGAGCACTATAGGGTTAAAGGTTCAAAAAAGGGCGCCATATAATCCGTAAAACTACCAAGGGTTTTTCATCACTGGACTCTAAATGTCCAAGTTCTAACAGGAAATGAAGCATCAAAGCAGCATTTCAGTCTCTTACAACACGGAAGAAACTCAAACATAACATACTGTTGACAGTATTTTTTCCCATTATTTACAGGCTGTATACATTCCAGGTGGTGCAGACATGTCAAAAATAATGTTGATGGTTCAGAAATCCGACGAAAACCCACCTGGGATGTTTTTGAAACCCTGTAACTGTAAATCATGGGATTTCAACTACCAACCTCAACTGGTCAGCAGGATTTCTGAACCATCAACAGTACCATCAACCAGACTTGATTCGAATAAGCAAACACCATATCTTGTGACACCAAACACTTCAATACTTGATTGCAAAGATCCCATTGAAGTTCAATCATCCTTTTTCTGATATATGATTTATACTTCATACATACTCTAGTTGGTGGTTTCAGCCGAATTGAAAAATATTAGTCAAATGGGATCATTTCCCCAAATAGGGGTGAAAATAAAAAATCTTTGAAACCACCAACTAGTAAGGTGTTAACCAAATCACAGGTAAACATCTCATATGCATCGGATGCATCTGTTTTTTTTCGCTGTGCAGTTTTGTTGATGCTTTTTTTGTCCCATTTGTCAAGGCCGAACTCGAATCTGTTACCAAGCATCAATGATCTCAAACCTGTTGAAGTGCGGAGGTTTGAGTTGGAAAAAAAAGGTAAAGAGGTCTGGAAATGCATCAAAATCCAGAGCACGGTAATAACATGAAGTAATAGTTTCTTACTCAGCCGAAGGACCCTAATACAAGTGTACACAAAATATATTTCCAACTAAATATGTAATCCCCAAAAGTTTAAAGGCTAGCCTTTGGCTGAGTCAGGTTTAACGCAAGTCTAGAACCAACCAGGGTATCCATAGAAGTTACAGGATGATACAGGATGAAGTAATTGATGCATATTTATGCACCATCCAATGGATGATTTCCCCCCAACAAAAAATGTTGGTATAGTGTCTCCCCCAAACCAACAGCTCGCCCCTGAAAACAAGCCATCCCATGAAAAAATCATCAGGGCCAGGTTAGTTTCTGCTGAAACATCTCTGAACTCCAGGCTCAGGTCTTTCTTAGTGGGCCGAAAAAAATACGCGCCCAAACCCAACATCGACCCACGTCCGATCATGCAAGGTGGACCCCTAGCAGTTATAAGTGGAGTTAACTACCCCTGTAAATAGCCCTACACATTCGTAACTGGGATTATAGTAACCCTACTTCTCCCTACATTATATTGGTTTTATAAGCTGATTTATGAAATGTTTTTTGGGTCCACCTTCTATGATCGCCATTCCCAAAATTCAGATCTCCATGGGGCCCTGCGGGTCGCCAAGGAACAGGTTGGCACGATCCGGTGGCAAATCCAATTCATCCATCAACTTCTGCACGCTTCTGACGCATCACGAATCGAAGCTTGGGCTTTTTTTGATGGTTTCGGCTCCATGGGTCGGAGGAGTTTGGTGTGTTTTTGGTTGGTTACTACCCTCCCTGAAACTAACAGCAAACGCACCTGAAAATAGGCCATCCAAAAAAAGGAAATGTCATCTGAACCAACCATCCATTTTCAGGTGCGGAAAGGTTAGTTTCAGGGAGGGTAACCAAAAAAAGAGGGGATGAACAAAGAAAGAGATTTTCCCACAAGTCCAACCTCCATTCTTAAAAAATGATTGGTTTCCGAACCACCATTATTTCAGAAGTTTATCATCATCCAAAAGGAACCACCAGTTGAAACATACTTCCAGGGAATTCCCAGTATTGCACTCTTATACAGGTATCCAAGTCAGCTGACTTGATATAATCTGATAGTTTTGATCCCTCATCTTCGAATCGTTGAATGGTACATATTCAAGGTACGGTATGATGATAGTACTTTGCTCGCTAAATGCTTGACACACTTTACATTGAGCTTCCAACTTGTTTCACGTTTTTTTTGCTGTGAATAGCTGGAGAGATTGTGTTGAGCTTATAATTTGTCAATGCATCTTCAAAGCATTGGGAGATACCCTTCCTCAACTACCTATGGCCACCAGTAGAACATGGGTCCAAAACCAAGGGGACGTTTTCCAATGACCCAGCCGACCAAATTGCTGGAAGAACCATAGATGATTCGCAAGTACCAAGTAAAAGACCCTCCATTTGGAACTTTAAAGCCAACCAGTTTTAAATGGATGGACATGGTGATTTCCAACCATCTCCATCCATTTCTCATGTGTTTTTCAAGTTTCTCAAAAGCAACAATTCATCTCACAATCTTTTCTAGCTGGTGGGAAAACCAGCGTATTTGAAACATTGGAAACTCGTCGGATTGGATCATCTCTTCACAAATCGGGGTGAACATAAAGAACATATTTGAAATCAGAACTCCTGGTGATGACTCACTTTGTCAGGGGATATCGGATATCCATGATATCCATGTCAACTTGAAACTGGGCAACTCGAAAAAAAAACACCTGTCACGATGAAATGACCAACTCTGGACCCTGGGATTCCAACCACCATTAAAACAATGGGTGTTAATATAACCACCATTGCTTACCGTAAGGGTTTTAGTCATTGAAATTGGGTCAACCATTATTTTAATGGTTGTGGAAGCCCAGGGTTGAGTTTTAACGCTTCGGCACCTATCTTGGACCACCATCAGAAAACATTCCTTGCTAATGGACAAGGCATCATTGATGTCCTGTAGCGGCCGCACCCAAGATGAGTGGTTCCATTTTTTAATGGCAAGCCTTTGAGTTTGCAACGTGAGCATAACATGAGCCTTTGGACACTTGTATTGGCTTATATGAAATAATCCGCAGATAATTGGGTAGCATTTCATCCCTTATAAAACGGCAAATAACCAGGGTTCACTGGTCACTGCTTTGGTATGAAGCAAATTACCCACATGCACCGTAGATTTAAGCCACATTTGCATCAAACATATTCCATACACAGCATCTGTGTGATTCGATTCACATCTTTCTGCATGAATTTGTCTGGCTGCCAACTTCAAGGGGTTTTTGTTGATTATTATGTTCAATAGGGGTATTTCCTATAAACTATCAAATCTATCAACCTAAACTTGCCACAAAACCTGGGAGGGACAACCTGATGGATTTTTTCAGCAACTTGGGCCTCTCAACAATCTCTTAGTTGGTGAAAGATTTTCCGGGAACCATCTTCCCCAATTTTCAGGCTTGAAACAACAACAAAACACCTCTATGCATCCACAACCCCTGAAGGTATATCCATGATAAGCTTACAGCACTCAGACCCAAATAACACGCATCTCCACGCCCGAAATTGAACATGGAAACCTGAACATTGGCACTTGGTAGATGTAATTAATTTCCTTTTCCAAATTGCCTTTTTTGGCCAGATTCCATCAGTGGGATTTTCAGGGACCCCTAATAATGGGACCCCTTCATGGTAAGTTTCCCATACTATTCCCATACCACTCCCATAAGAATCCCTAAAGATATGGGAATAGTATGGGAAACTTACCATAAAGAGGTCCCATTTTTTGGGTCCCTGAAACTACCCTTGATCCCATGTCATCCCAAACGAACTTTCTGAAGCCTGAAGCCATTGGATCAATCCTTCAGCCCCTACAGTAGGTAGGACCCCATGCTACAACTATCTTGGGAGAAATGGCACGCCAACATCGAATTTCTATAGCTAAAACCATGGGTATACCCTCCTGGGAACTAACATATCCCCTGAAAAGTCAAGTTTGAAGATATTTTCCCAACTTCCCAAGGTGGGATATCTTACTTCCCTGGAGTCTGGTAACCCTGCTCAACGGACCAACGGAACGCAGCTTAAATCCTCGTCTGTGAAGGCGACACTGGGTCTGGTCCCTGAAGGTTCCGAGATAATCGTGCCATCCTGACGAACCAAAAAAACCAAAGCACGGAAAATCGGGAAAAAGTGCAGAGTCCGAAAAAAAAAAGAATCAACGACTCTCTTTTCATGAAATCCGGGCTATTTTTTGGTTATATATATATATATATGTATATGCATATCATGTATGTTTGTATATATGCATGCTTTTTGCATGCAAAAACAAAATATTCAAAACAAGAACTTGTTGAGTTGCTAAGTTGCTGAGTCCGTACACTGAGTCTTTCTGCCATGTTGTTTCTGTTGTTATATTTTTTGCTTTTGTGTGTGTGTGTGTGTGTGTTTGTGTTGCGACATCTATCCATTGGTCTATTGGAGGGTTTGTTGTGGTACTTGGATGTAACTGGTAGGTTAGTTGCAGTAGTAGATTCACAAATTCGAATGAAAATCATGAGTCGTAGTTTTGTGGGCTTCTCGTCGGAGAAAAACATATCAACTTAAATAAATGTGACCAAATCAAATTGACCGGAATGCGAACAATATGGACTATATTGAATTGCATCTTCAATTTGCTTAACACAAATATGCCAAAAATGCTTGAATGATTCTAAATTGTATAAAGAATGAACTCATGTAAAAACATGTTGCCCATGGTGATTTATCATGATAGACTACCTTAAACTCCTTAAACATCACTTTGAACAAATCAAAGATCTTAAATGGATCTTAACGTGGCCAGTCCCACTGTTTTGTCATAAGTATCTTGAATATCATTGACTATCGTGATATTTCATGACCATAGACCAATACCCGCACCATTTTCTGTGAAAAAGAATGGAATCCACTATCAATCACTACTAAATTAGTACTAAATTACTATCCATCATCATTCCTCCAACTTAGCTTGGTGTTGTTCCCTGGGAGCTTCGGATTGTTACAACATTTTCTAGGAACCTATGGAAACAAGTCTCAATCAAATATTTTTAGGTCAAAACAACTTGGAGTCACATACGTACTTGGTGGGCACAAAACAAGAAGCTTATCAAATTTCCATTAGTTCGTTGGTCCTAATCCCATAGGATCCATGTATGGATTATTTACCCTACATTATATACGTGAAAAATAGCCACATTCAAGGGGAAATGTAAGTAAATATTCCCATCCCATGGATCCTATATTATATGTCAAACACACAAATTCCTTCCATTTCAAATCTCTGCGGCCACCATTTCAAAAACCAAGATTCCGTGAAGCTTTTCTGAAAAGACGCGAATTTCTTCAACAATTCTCGTGTGGTACGTGCAATGCGTATGGACTCTCTGGCATGCTGCTCTGCAGTCAGAGTCTCGGTCTCTTTGGCTGCCTGAGTTGCTATCAACTCATGGCATGAAGTCAGCCACGAAAAACTGGTCCAGTTTAATAGGGATACTGGGGATACTGGGATAACGGTTTATTGAATATTCTAACCTTTATATAACATGGGTATAGTCTAGTATCATAATTTGTATACCCTAAACAATGTTAACAACTAGGGTATTTTTGTTCATTGCTCACTTGGAGGATCATCCCAAGCATTTGAGTTGATGTATCTCCTATTGAACATAGTGATGTTCCAGCCAGATGGCTGTTAGCTTTCGGGGGGGCAATTCATTGTCTAGGCAATTCATTGTCATATATCATTTACCACATTATGGAATCTGGGTAACACATTACTTGGAGGATCATCGCAGGACGATAGTCAGTGGTTAGTAATCCCTATTTATATGCAAAAAAAAGGTCAGTTGGAAAGGGAATTACCCGACTTAAGGGACTTATGATCACCATGGGCCTATTACCCACTGAACCCCAAATGGGAGCCCATCCTCCGGGCCCGCGGAGGATCACCTTTAATTGGCCGAAGCCTCCATCCAAGGTATACCCTCCAGGGGATTAACATATCCCACCTTGGGAAGTTCGGAAAATCATCTTCAAAATGCCATTTTTTGGGGGATATGTTGGTTTCCTGGAGGGTATTGACCTACATAAATACCAATAATATCATAAAAAATCAACCATTCAATGTAGGTAAATATACCGGTCCCATGAATCCTATGACTAGGACTTAGATTCGTTGGTTCATTTGGATAATTCAACTAGAACAAAAGTAGGGGAAACAAAAATCTCGGTGCCATCTACAAATATCTTTAAAAAACACATATATGTTTTACATGGATCTCCAAAGCCAACTAGCTTTTCCAATGCAAATAATGATTTCCAACCATTTCAATGCAAAGAAACGGTTCGAATCAATCCGAAAGCCAACCATTCATTCATTCAAATGGATGGGGCATCCGGATTCAGGTCCTATCAGTGAATTGGTCCAACGTTTTCCAGGTAAAAGCCTACATTTTGATATACCCAATACAAGCCAAATGTAAAAATAATAGCCCCCAGAAATGTAATAAAGATCCCAACACTTTAGGTAGCAAAATTATGGTGTGGAAAAAGGTAACTCCTTTCAAAATATGGCAATTTTCGGGTAGCCATATCAGATTTCTATTGTGTAGAGTGATGTTTTGGAGGGTGGAGTCATCATCCGCTCAACTCATCATGCACATCTCCACATCTCCACATCTCGCCATCCATGCCTTCATAGTAATATCCACATACACCTGGGAAAAGTGTGGAAAAAGTTGCGAGGACCGGGACCCGATTTTTTGCCACATTTTTGACGGGAAGTGAAGGCATGGCTCCCGAACTTGTAAGATACATCTCCTAGGGATCTCCATGTGGAAATGAAGCAGTTGAATGGATCAAGAAACACTCCCTGAAACTAACAGCACTTTGCCCCTGAAAATAGGTCAGGCCACAAAAGGAGATCAATTTCTTCAGTCCAGTCATCAATATTCAGATGCGAACTGTTTGTTTCAGGGAGGCTATCTTTAAGAAATCAGGTATGTCCTTAATAAAGGGATTACACCAATCAAGTCCTAGTCTATGGGCTGGAAACCCTCCCTATGGGAGTCCAGTTCCGCTAGTAGAGGATGTCCACATGTGAAGATTTGCAGCATGCCAAAGCGCCACTCCAACAGAATATGACAATCATCTTGGACCCTGCTGGAAAACACTGGGTTTTCAGTGGAAATGCTGAAGGAAGGGGCTTTTTAACGGGTTCCCGGATCATAAAAGTGAATAAATGATCTACGCTGCTGTGAATTCCCAGGGTTTGGACCCCCAAACAATAGCATATAAATATCCTAAAGACCCGGCTGAAAATCTGTACATCTCAACATGTCAAACATCGACATCTGACACTGAACTTAACAATACCTAATACCGACCTACCCTTTTTTTTGATACAGAGTCAAAAGAACAACGGCCATGTACTAAATAGTGATAGAGGCATTAGAATTCAACATTCAACAGAAGCAACAAGTATCCTAGTCTTTTGCAAACCATTTTGAGCAGTGAAACAAGCCTGAGCACACGAAGTGCACGCATGCATCCGTTCATATAACCAGGACGACTAATTAGACCATCAAAACATCAAGTCCATTGAAATCGCTATAGGCCGCTTAATCTGTTCAACTCAGCAGTCGGCCCAACTCACACACACACAAACACACAAACAAACAGTGCTTAAAGTCAGGCAGTTCTCAAGGTTTAGTGGGCTTGAAATGTTCCGCATTTGTAAACAAAAAGCTCCCAACAAGGGGCTTTTAAAACCAGCAAAGCCAAAGAAAACCGTCCAAAAAATTTATGCTGCTTCCATTTGGCCCATCTCGGGGGCCAATTTCATTGTTGAATTGAAGTGCATTTTTTTGCTGGTCATCAAACGCGCAACTCTGTTCCAGTTTTGTTTCAAGAGTCCACAAAACTGGACCCACCTCTAGTTTTAAAAACACATTCAAAACATCATGTTAAATATGTCAAGGTCCCTACCAGTCACTATCGAAAAAGTGTTTGCACCAACCTTCTTGTAAATAAAAAACAATTAAACAATCCATACAAATCCCATCTTTTGCGCAGCGATGACAAACCATCTGCGTCCAAGGAACTGCTAGAATGACATTGAAAATACCCATGGCCACCAGCATGTAACCTTTTTTTATCTTTTTTTATTAAGGGTCTGAAAAAACGGGTGTGTGTCTTTTGGGGAACAAGAGGACAGGATGTCGGATGGTACCCCCCATAGAAAATTAACATTTTCCAAGAAAAAAGGAACCATTTCCAAAAAAAGGACCCATTTCAAAGGAAAATCATCTTCAAACCATGATTTTTTCAGGGGAGTAACTTCCTTAGTTTTCAAGGGAGTAACTTACATGATGTAGCACCATATACAACATGTTGGTTACATCAACGCTTAGATGTAGCGATGATGAGATGATCCACTTAGGTGTAGCCTCATATGCTTCGGCTCCTTTAGGCAGGGAATATTCCTAAAGATAACAATCGTGTTCATCCAGAGAGAAATTAACCAAACACAAACAACTATATGGGAGAAAAGTGATTTCCCAATCAAACTTTCAGGATAGGTCAAGAATGATCAACAATATTTCACATCTATGACCTGACCGTTGCCTAAACTTCACAATTTCACCCTCCCAAAAACGTGTAAAAACGGCATATTAACAATTCTTATACACATGCCATACATAGTGAAAGACCCCAAGGCATCAGATGATCAGTGCTGAACCCACGCCACACGGGGATTCGTGAGTCATATGGTTTGAAGGGATATGTTTTGAGGTGAAACAAGACCGATGGAAACTGACCACAAATGGCAATGCTTCTTGTCTGAGGGTTCATTCAAGAAGATCTCGATCTGATTGTATTCATTTCACGGAAGATGCCACGTGTATAGATGCCCTATGTCAACATTTGCGTCTGTATATGTGCGATTCATTGGCGGAAGTGGTGCCTTCAAAGAAGGACCGTGCATCACACATATTGACATATCAAAACTATCAAAACGCTGACTAAACCATTGAAAAATATGTGTTCATCTTTGTATCCATTGAAACTAGCAGCAGCTACAGCAACAACAACAACAACAACAACAGCAGCAACGACAACAGCAACAGCAACAGCAACAGCAACAACAACAACAACAACAACAACAACAACAACAACCAAAACAGAGATATGAGGAGGTTCTTCCTTTCAATCTGTGCTTTTGACAAAAAAACACCCTTCTTCGGAACGTCTTTTTAACCCAAGTCACTGACCACGAAGCAAATCACAAAAAACGTTCCGAATTTTTGAGCAAGCAATGAAGCCATAGGCCGACCATCATCGGCATTGCCTTGTTGGTTCCCAGGCTGAGCTTGGGCGTTTTTTTTGGTGTTTCTGTTGTTTCTGTTGTTCTTCAGGAGGTTGTCTAATGTTGATGAATTTTTGATTAGACGGTCATACATTTTCTGGTTGGTGGTTTCAACCCATGTGAAAAATATTAGTCAAATTGGGTCACTTCCCCTACTTGGGTGAAAATAAAAAATGTTTGAAACCACCACCTAGATATGTTTTGCGAAGTTTTATCCAGCATTTTTTGATGTCAAGCAAGTCCCAGGCCTGAGATTTCTAGGACTCAATCCATGAATCCAGTGGTTGTCGGATCAACAGCTGTTGATCCGAACACCGAAACTGATAAAATGTCATTTGGACCCACAAAACACAAATAAAAACATTAAATGCATGACTGGATGATCTTGGGTTAGTTCTCATAAGTCAGACTTCAGTAGAAGAAATAGAATGGTCAAAGGTCAATATAAGGTCAATTGATCCCCCAACAAAAACTATATTATATACTACAAGGTGGGTCCCTACTAGTTATAAATGGAGTTATAACCATGTTATAACCCCTATAAATACGGTTAATAACCCCAGTTACCCATTTTTTTTAGGCCAGTTATAGGGGTCGGTTATAGCTCCATTTACAACGATCATAGGGGCCCTCCTTGTAGGTGGTGACTTTCTGACATCAAACCTCCCCCTGTGGACGATTCATAATGGGACCCATTGTGGTCGGTGAAAGGAGCATGGAGCATGCTTTTTTTCACAACTACAGTACCACCCCCCACAAAATCACATCAAACCCAACCATGAAGATTTGAAAAATGATTATATCCTTTTCAAAGTGCGGAAATTTCAGGTTTCCAGGTTTTATTTTCGTTTTTTCTTTGGCCAAATTTCCAAAATAACACCAACTCCAACTCACGAAGAATCATCAAATCTCAAAGACTGCTTCCTGAGAAAGAAAAAACTCCACAAAAGCAGAGTCATTTTTGTTGCTCAAATTGATAACCCAAATACGCAATGTATATGTCTATTATACCCACATTCAGCATCTGGGTAATTGATGAGTTAGACTGAAGGCTTCCTATTTTCTGTTTGCCGCTACAACAAAACAACAACCCCAAACAAGACTTTTAGATAAAACCTAAGGAAAACGCAAGGAAAAACACACACAACCCCCACACACACTCAATTTATGGTTTATGTACCTACCGTAATACCATACAAATGAATCAAAATCTACGTAGTTGGTGGTTGAACAAACCCAATTGAAAACATAATATGAGTCAAAATGGGTTCATCTTCCCCAATTTTCGGGGTGAAAATGAAGAAATCTTTGAAACCACCCCCTAGAATTGTATATTCATGATCCCTATCCTGATTGAATTGTTTTTTTCCACCTGATTTCAACCGCTGCAACCCAGGTACAATCGCCGGTGAAACAACGGAAGAATGTAAACATGGCATCCTCGGCGTAAGTTATATGTTCCAACATAAGATTGGGTGCGATTTTCACCACCAACCCAAAATGATGGAATCGCCCGCTGGGGGTTGAAAGTCAGAGGTTCGGAACGATGTCCCATGATGTCCCTTGCAAACTTCCAACTTCACCACCTGGATAACAGCTGGGTTCACTCACTGCCAGTTTTTAGCATCAATTTTACGTAATGGTTTCTGTAATCATCCCCAAAAAAACACCATGTGAATAATTTATCTTTAATAAAATGGTGGTGTCATGACCTTCCAGTGTAAAGCATTACAACGGAATACAGAAAAGGGGCCATGTTCAACTTTTGGAGTGTAGTATGCCCGATTTATTTCAGTGGCTTATTAACTTGTTCCTTAAGTCCTTGAGCATTTATTGCAATATATCATATCCAAAACGTCTTGGGACGTCCGTTCCGCCTGAAAACGGCCTGCCATTATATGACACCAGCTCAGACAATGACATACAATTACGCCAGTAAGTCCCCATCCCTTAAACCTATCATAGATTTGCATCAAGTTTGATTCCCTGCCCCAAGACAAGTTAATGATCCTTGTCCAAAACTGATGTTTTTGTCAACAAATTGAGGCAACCATGAACCTCATAACATTGAGGCACTGGGTGTATTTAGGCAGTTTTGCACCCCCTCCAAAACAAACAGCACGGGGGCCCCAAACCACGCTGGAGTTGGTTTTAAATGAGTTTCCCTTTTGGGGCGTCCTGGAGCTTCTTGTTTTTTGGGGACTGAACATGACCCCTGATCGACGCTGTGGAATCTTTGCATATAGATGCATGTTGCGTCTTGCCAAAACACTGTAACACCAGATTATGAAGGAGAATACAGGGCCCTTAGTGTAGTAATTATATATCTTCCCACTCTTACATGGTTTTTGGCAGGCCCAAGTATACATTGATAATTATCATTTATCCCTAGAGATCCAGTCATACCTCATCAGAAGCTGCTCTTTTTCGATATGTTTTGGGGATCCCAATACCTTCCCAGGAGGTGTTTGGATGTGTGGAAAAATCTTACAAAAAACATTCAAGCCGTGACCTTTTTATTCCCCCAGTTGGAGGTCACTTAACCATTTAAAAGGGTCACTTTTCACCATCCCAAAAAGGTCACGGCTTGAATCACCAGGTGGTTCTTGTTGTATCGCCAAGCGTCTGGTATTGTGCGAAATTGTGGTCCCAAGCCCAATTCAAGTGTGCGCTCGTCTGTGCCTATCATTTGGATTGGTCACCCCGGACCAAAAAAACATTGAGTTGGGGATTTTATACCTTATGTGACCATATCAAGGTAAATATATGCCAACTACAAACATAGGTCCATAGGTTAAACTATGATAAGTTTGACCAACCCAAACCGTTTTTTGCCGCCAATTTTTGGAAGGTCTCCGTTACAAAAACCACATGAACAAAGTGAGGGGAAGGTGGTTTGGTACACCTACCAGGTGGACCCAGGCCCGCCGATCGTTGGGAGTCATGGAGGGACATTCATGGGATAGTTGGATGTACCCCTACCAACGTACCCCTATGGGAAATCCCTATATAAGCCCTATATAGTGGGTGTTTATGGGTTATAATCCCCAAGAATCCCTACAAAACACAATAAATACCATGGGTACATTGTTAGGGGTACACCCAATTGTCTCTTGAGACATGGGGCCCGCCCCTTTTCAAGGGCCGAACATATAAATGGCTTCGATTTGCCTGGGCTTGTTTCACCCCTACAATAAGTGTTCTTATTGTGAGTTATAACCAACCTTGTACCTATGGAATTATAGATGATTGACCTGATGCTTGGGATATTCACCAGTGTCAATGACGGTTTCGGATCTTTGGACGATATCAGGAGCTTGCAGGCGAGCTTTTGACAAGCTGACAAAGGATGGCCACCAACAAAAAAACATCCCAGAAATTTATGTGAATTATCAGATGCACTCCCTCAAACTAGCATTTTCGCCCCTGAAAATGGATGGTTGGAAGACGATCCTTTATTGCTATTTTCAGTGGCAAACTGTTGGTTTTATGGAGGGTGTGGCCATGCATGCTTTTGAATGTGCTTTTAGGTGTGGCACCATCGGTTGACCTACTTAATTTAAGCTGTAATTAGTCCAATTTGCTTGTCTGTAATTATATGGTATCCACCAGGTGATTCAAGCCGTGACTTTTTCATCCCCTAGTTGGAGGTCACTTAACCATTGAAAAGTCTCACTTAACCATCCCGAAAAGGTCACAAAGAATTGCCAGGCAATTTGCTTTTTTCTTACTTATCACTGCCCAAAGAAAGTAGCAGAGATTGGAGCCGTGTTGGAATTTGAGACACCTTCGATACCTGCCCCACCTCTCACCCAGTGGAAAGTGAATGGTGGATACCCTTTAAAAAAAAACTACGCACTTTGACTGCTGGTTAATGGGTGGATTACCCAAAAAAAACACAGACCTGTTGTGTTTTGCCAATGTTCGTTTTTCATCTTTTAAGATGCCCCCGCTTGGATCTACCCCCCAAATCCCCAGGATTCAACAGTTATCACCAGGATTCGGGAATCCCGAACAGGGGGGGCCCCGATCAAAAAAAATACCCCTCCCAAAACAAGAAATTCATTAGCCTAAGGATCACTGGACCCTCCAAAACAGAGGGGTTTGGATGTGTTTTTGCAGGGTTCTTTTGGATCCCTAACACTAGTTTTGAGATCCCATGATTCTTAGGGTAGATTTCCTGGGCATCAAATTCGTGGCCGGCCTATCACCACTTTGGCGAAGCCAGAGACCATGTATAGGACGCTGAAGAGCAAAATGAACGCGATGGATAAGGTCCTTACAGTAACTACGGTGGGCCGTCTTAGGCCATCGGCCTTATAAATGGAGGGTGTCAGAGGGCCCAGCCCCCTCATGGCCTTATAAATAAATGCGGGTTTGCCTTATAGGGTTAGTACTCCAATTGATTGTCGATCGTAGGGGGACCCCAACCTTGGTACGTAACCACACCAAAGCGGGGAAGAAAAAAAACAATGCAATTTCTACTCGGTGGTTTCAACCCATCTGAAAAATATGCTTGTCAAATTGGAAATCTTTCCCTAAGTAGGGGTGAACATTGAAAAAGGTTTGAAACCACCACCTGGAAGTTTCAACAGTGGTGACAACAAAACCCTTACATAGTCATTTATGTTCGGCCAATTGGTAGGGACTTGTTTCTATCTAAAATTACTATATGGGGGTTTCCACAACCATGGGGGTTTTCCTACTACAAATGATCAGCACTTGGGGTGTTTTGGGGGTACCCCTATTTTTGGAAACACCCATATACACACACACACACATCAAGTTGGATCCTCCCCCAATGGGTCCCATTGAATGACGGTGAAAAAAAGCCATCGGACATGCTTTTTTCGGCTACAGGTTTTTCCGCGAATCAACTTGGGGCATTTTAATTCGTCAACAGAAACACCTGCAATTCATAATAAACAGGACCATGGGAACCCACAACCTTCATTCTTATAGGGATACAACCCATATTTTTTGGGGGTGTAAAAGTGTAAAACCTTCCTTTTTCATGGTTTTGGGGTCCAAGGGGAATATGTGTATTCAAAAACCCACCAAAAACCCACCAAAAACCGACCAAAATAAAATATGAATTGAGAAGGGCTGTGGCCTTCGAAATTTGTGGATGCCATCTAACTGGTGCAGGCCGAAAAATGGAAGACGTGAACCAAAACATGACCACAAAACTTGGAGATTTATTAGTTCTTCAACAGGGATCCTTAAAATGGTTTAATTTAAATATAATTCCCATATAACTGGATAGTGGTATAATCCCCTATACCCTAAACAACCTGTTTTTTGTTCATTGCTCACTTGGATGCTTTATTGAGTCAGCTTGCATTTTACTTTGCTGGTGGCCATTTTTTGAGGCAGATCATGAAATCTGGCCAAATTATAATATTTCACCAACCGCGGACTGTTTTCCCTGAAATAAGGGGATTTCCCTTACTAAGCCACCATTTGGGGTGAGGTTGTGTGAGGTCGCTATAATTTGACCAGCTTTTATGAAAAGAACATGGGCCCTAGTTGAATGTCTAAGGGCCGATGTCTGTTGTAAAAACTTCAGCCAGGCAGCCGAACCTTCGATGGGGATATGTGTACGACCTCCCTAAGACTAACCGAAACGTTTCCCCTGAAAAAGACGGGAAAAGGGCTCCAAAAAAAGGAAGGCCGGCCTTGTGTTCCAAGCAACCATCCATGTTTCGGGGCGTTTTCGGTGAATGGTCGAAAATATCCCAATCAAATCATCCTTGCTCAATCACTTGAGCAACGTTCAAAAGCCTCATGACATTATGACATGTTTCATGGGGCTCCTTATATCCCATAGGATCCATGTATGGTATATCTAGCTACATTTACCATAAAAATCAACCAAATGTAGGTAAATATCCATACATGGATTCTATGGGTACTTATTATACATGGCTTAATGTAATCTCTATATAGCTCGGTAGTACAATCCTATATAGAACACATAACCACTGGTCAACAACTGGTCACTGCTCACTTGGGTTCTCTGGGCGACTCCGAAAAACGTTGGATTCCAAGGTTCCATAGACCCGCTAATAAACCCTTCACCATCAAGCGCAGCTCCTTTCCAGACAAGTTTGGTGGCAGTGTGAGAATGTGGGTGGGCCAAAAAATGGTGAATTTCCAGCAGCAGAAAGCCAACGGTCCGGTTGTAAATGCATGGAAATGGGTGATGTCAAACCATTTTAACCATGTAAAGAGTTGGAATCATCACCCAATTGAAACGACCATTCAAAAATATACAAAAAAAATGAATGGCCATCAGGTTCCAGGTTACTTTTCAACCTTATTTCACTTTAGTACTGGTTTTTGGTAGCGAAACAGAAGTTGTGGCTGCCTGGCAACAATCGCCTTATGAGTCTCCAACTCTCGGAAGCTTCACTATCTGCCAGTTGCCGAGCATTTCGGTCAATGCTTTGGATGTAGAAAAAAACACCAAAAGAAAAACACAACAAGTTTATGTCGCTATTAAACTAAGATGGCTTCCATTTGGTTCCACTAAATCGTCATTTTCCATCTATAATGTAATTAGTATGAGTTTTGTCTCACCTTGAGGGGGCTTCAACTGCCATCAACTGCCCCTCCTCCCACTAGCATAGTGACCACCAGGATGACATGAACGATCTTTAGGCGACCGGGGATCCCCAACTAAACCGACTCATTATCGACTCATTTCCGGCCGTGATATTGGGAGGAGGCCACACCCCCAAACATAACACAAATATGTTTTTCTAGTTGGTGGTTTCAACCGAATTAAAAAAAACTAGTCAAATGGGATCATTTCCCCAAATAGGGTTGAAAGTAAAACATCTTTGAAACCACCACCTAGTTTTCTTGTTCATTAACCAACTCATCTTGAGCTCACCTTTCCCGTCCTTGAAGACTTTTAATCGGAAGACACGCATGACCCGTACCAAGCGGATCAAGCGACACACGCGCAGAAAAGACGCGCTAAAGAGCTCAGAGTTCTCCTTGCCAAGAGAGGGATCCATGGGTCCACCATGGTTATGTTTACGGCTCGTACCTACAGCCAAACAGCATACCCCGAATGGCGACGAATGTATGGGAATATCTAGCTACATGGATTCCGCTGAAAATTATGGTAGATGTAGCTATATATACCAGTCCTATCAAGCATCTGGGTATAGAAATCAACCATTCCTGGATACGTAAAGATACAATCGTCCCATGGATCTACTATGGCAACTATAACTATGGGAAAAAAAGGAAAAATAGGTAGAATTTCCAGTTGAGCCACAAAAAAAACCTTATTACTTTCCATTGAATCCTGGTTGGTCAATAGGGATCCTTATTTCATGGTTTATGAAATAATCCCTATATAACTGGGAGTAGTATTTCATCCCCTATATAACCCAACCAACCAGGTGGCTCAGTCATCAAGCAGCACCCCGGAGTTCAAACCATTCTCTTGGCGAGTTGAATGGATCACCCGATCCACTAGAGGCTGGAGTCGGGCCCCAAAAATCCATGGAAGCGGATGGAAAAGGTATATATAACTCGATCAAATGTTAAAAATTGGCAAATGTTGATAATAATTGAGATATCTATGTTAGATTTCAAAAGTGTAAATAAATTACATAACTTTCAAAAGTGTGTTCTTTTTTGTCCCAGGCTTGACAGGTTGAATCTGCCAATCCGGTCACAACCAAAAAAGACGTTTCGACTCAGAATGTGGACATTAACAACTAGTTGGTGGATTCAGCCCATGTTCCAACCCATTTGAAAAATATGCTTGTCAAAATGCGAATCTTCCCCAAGTTTCGGGATGAACAAAATAATTTAAACTTCAATATGATGGTGGAAAATGGAACCTAAATGAGCTATGTGTTTCCGTTTCGGTGATGAAAGACACCCCTTCATCATTCTCTGACAATATGACGGTTGATGCCGATCGGTGCAGTAAAAACACACAGTATCATATCATTTTTGACCACATGAGCCACTTGTGACTCACGTAAAGGATCGCTATCTTCAGAACAACTTCGCTCACAAGACCCTATGACTAAATTCACAAAAAAAAGACAGCGCTTTAGAACAGGTTTGTACCAGGAGCCTGATGGCCATTCGTTTATAAATGGTTGTTTCCATCGGATGACGATGAAATCGCTCTCTGCATATAGTTGAAATGAATGGAAAAACATGTTGTCTAAACACAACCATTTCAAAGCTGCTTGTTTGCGGGACTCTTTTGAACCACCACCGTGTTGTCCAGGATGAAATTTTCAAAAGCAACTCTAGGAATAGCTGCTGGTAATTAGGATTCATCATAATCATTCAGTTATATGCTGGAATCATATCCGAATTGTTTCATGCTTTGAATATGTACTTACCTTTACCTACAAAAACCACTAGCCGTGTTTGAACTAGAACCAGTGCAAGTGCGGGTTAATATTGCATAAATATTTTTTGGAGGTTCTTACAATGCAACTAATCCAAAATGATAGGGACCGGACTTATGTACAAACCAATGAGCGTCCAAGAGTATGTTGGCTGCATCCATATACTTCAATATGCAAACGGGGAAAATGACCTGTACATACAAAACGGAAAATAAGAGTCTGTCCTAGTCTTCCACATGATCACACAATCAGACAGATCTCCTGCGCATTCAAAACTCTCCTAGTTGGTGGTTTCAACCCATTTGAAACATGTTAGTCAAATATGATCATTTCCCCAAGTAGGGGTGAACATAAAGAATATTTGAAACCACCACCTAGTCTCTTTCACTAACGTTGCACCATCCCACCTGCGAGATAAAAACGTCGACCCATGAAACTGTCGCCAAGACGATATCAAACATGTTCCAAGCTTTCCTTGGTGCTGTTGATGGGTCGCGTACGGTTTTGACTCCAATTATGACTAGCGCGGGTGGACATGTAAGAAGGAACACAAACAAAAACATCAACAGGCTGGGAAATTGCTGAAAAGTTCTAGTCCACAAACTGTCAGACATTGGTAATGAGCATGAAACATATTTTGTTTGGATAATTGGAAAGTCTGCACCCTTATGAACAAAAGCGACCAACGAGGTGTAATGCTGTCCACGATCGCAACAATGATTGCCAATCCATTCCAACAAATAGTGCATACAAACAGCTAATCAGAATCCCAAATGATAGGTAATTGCGATGAGGATTATGATGATGGTAGCTACGTTGAGATGGTGATGAGGATGATGCTTATAGCGATCGGAAGGAGAAAGTTGAGGAGGACCAAAACAAGGACGACTAGCAATAGCAATTTCATTGTTTGGGCCTCCAAAGACGTGGTTTGGAATATGCAGAGATGACGTGGCCTTCAAGGCCTTCAAGAACCCAGAATTTGAATGATTCTGCATATATGGATCATCCTAAAGACCATTCTCTGTTTGGTAGTGGACTTCAGGGTATAAAAACCCAAATGACCCTTGTTTTGATTGGAAGTTCGGCCTTGTTTTGGAGGGCCCCGACCTTCAAAAAGAGAGGTCAAAAATAGGGTTCTAGGTATATGTATATAAAAAGATGTTTTCATCAGGATTTAATGGTCTCAACCCCTCCGTTTGATGGTAAATCCTGGACCACGGGATGTATAAACCTTGTAAATAATGGGATAAACTAGATGCATATCAACTGGTTAGCCGGATTTCTGAACCATCGGCAGTAGTACTATATATACTATTACTGGTTCTGTTGGCACCAGTGCTACATGTGTGGAGACCATACCATCCAGGGGCATGGGACCATGAACCTGGAATATGCACCCAAATATACACAATCATTATGTATAAATTATGTCGATACACATGTGTACATATACATACATGTATTTGAACATGTAAATCTATTTTTATACATGTATGTAGATGATAGATATGTATCGTATGTGTACACAAAAATATATATGTAGATACAGTATCATATGTGCACTCTAGTTCATGAGCATCAAATAAGCCTAATTAGATCCCACAACCTCCAATGGAAGGATTTCTTGGAGTTCTGCAAGTTTCTTCAACACACATCCATCAGCATCGCTAGCATCAGCATCTAAAAAATCATCCGGAAATTACCTTCACTAAAACTAGAGGTAGACCCGGATTTTCAGATGCCCAAAAAAATGGTACACCCTTGAAAACTAACATGACATTGGAAAATCCACCATTTGAAGATGTATTTCCTATTGAAAATGGTGATTTTCCAATGTCATGTTAGTTTTCAGGAGGGTAGTCCTTCTTCACAGTATTTCCATAGTATGTCCAACCATCCCTTCAGCTCAAGTTTTGGTTGGTTTTGGGGTCATCAATTTGCTGCTTTTTGTTGGGGAAAAGTTCACCTGTCAGACCTGGATGCTGGAAAAAAACTCCGATTTGTTCCCTGTCGATTTGGGGATGGAAATTAACCCAATTCCATGGGGGGCTTATATTAAGCCATTACAAGGATTCCCTATTGAAGGTAGGATGACCATTAGCCCTAGCATAATGCTTAAACACATATATAGATATGCATATATACCCTGGAAGTCCAACCACCCTTTTTTATAGGTTGGTTTCCGAGTTTCACCATTTTTTATGGTATAAGGGTTTGTCATCATCCAATTCTGAAACCACATTCATTGAAATGGTGGCAATGACTTCCAGGGGATTCCCAGTTAATATGGATGTTTCCTTAAATGGTGGGTTTCCCCCCATTTCACACCCCAAGTGCTGATCATTTTAAATAGGAAAACTCATGGGTTTGTTGGGGAAACCCACCATTTTAGGAAACCCCCATAAAAGCCCTATATAGTGGGTATTTATGGGTTACAATCCCCAAGAATCCCTAAAGAACACAATAAATACCATGGGTACACTGTTAGGGGTATACCCAGCATTGCCTATTGCCCAGCTATTTAAAGGATTCTTTGATTCAAAAAAAACAAGTTTGAGGCAAAGTTTGGCAAGATTTTTTCTACTTCAAGTCTCATATATCTCATATAATTGAGCCACGAAAAACAAAAACAATTGGTTGTTTAATAGGGATTACTTACAGTATGTCATGGTTTAAAGATGTTTAAAGACATCATTTCCACAAAACTGGAGAGGATTTCATCCCCAACAAATCTACCCTAAAACAACCACTTGTTGTTTTCATTGGACTCAAGTGAAACTCACCGCTTTTTGTCCGGTCGCTCCCAGTTCCTTTCTGTTCGTTGAAAATCCATGTCCCGATGTCCCAGGAAGTTGGGATCAAAGCTTAGTAAGTGGGATATACCCCCAAAATACCCCATTTATAAGTAGGTTATAACCCGTTTACTAGCCAGTGATCCTAACTTCCTGGGACATCCAAGCATGCAAATCGAAGGTTCTCCTTTCCCCGCCAATATGTGTGAATTCCTGCACAAGGTTTTTTTTGTTGCACGTAAGGTCGTGAGTTACCGACAGCAACGCCGAGCTTTTGTAAAACCGTGGTGTTTTATCAGAATACTTGCAGCAAGTAGGGTCATAAGTCCATTAACAGGGGTGATAACTGGCCAGTTACCCATTTATTCTTCGGCCATTTATTTTCGGGCCCCATGTCCCTCCATTTGAGACATTTGTAGGTGCCCACGTTCTAAGAATCATTGGACACTCCAATGGAAGGGTGAATGAAGCTATCTTATGTAGGGTTCCGAATCCTGAAAATAGCCCGGGCTGAGATGGTTTCCCGAAATGGTGAAATACGTTGGCTTCAGCATGCTTCGTAGTTTCAATCACTCAACAAACGAACAAAGAAACAAATTTACATCCATTACGGATCCATGGGACTGGTATATCTACCTACATGAAACCCATAAAAAATCAGCTATTCATGTAGGTACATATACCATGCAACCATGGATCTTATGGGATATGGATTTCCAAAAACTCATGAACAACATGTTCGATCTAAAAGGCGAACAAAAATAGGGGAACATGTTCTGGAACAAAACGCACAATGTGAATATTCTGCAAGGTGGGCCAATAGCAGTTGTAAATGGAGTCATGGGGCCCCTATAACTGGCCTTATACATGGGTAACTGGGGTTATAACCCTATTTATAACTCCACTTATAACTGGTAGGGGGCCCACCTTGTATGCTGTCCAAACGATCTTTTACAGGTCTTTCACCCAAAAAAAAGGTGCCCGCAACCCTATCTCAAATGCACCAGTCGGAAATCTATCGATGTTTCAGGTGCTGCAATTCTTATGTGCTCATCTAAGGGGTGGTGGTACTTGGATGATAGAAAACAAACCAGTTGAAACCAAATGTGAGATCAACTCACTCCTCTAGGGAGAGAACCTTTCTTGGATTTTTGTGTGTTGTTGTCTTTTTACTTTCTACCATGGGTAAATCACCCTTTGAAATCATCATCTGGGAGAGTTGAGTATTGTCTCATTGTGCTCCAGTCAGCTTAACGAACATGCTTTTGCCTGAAGGAGTACTTGTTCCCAGAGATGTGAACCGAATGTGAAGCAAATGGGGACATACAAAGACATAGCCATATCATCAATGTGTGGTATATGTAAATGGAGGTAAATATACTATACATGGATGCTATGGGTAATACATGGATCCATACACCCCCAAAAATGTTTGTTGAGAACGAACCCAATGTTCGTTTGAAGCAAACACATTGCCAATGTGCTGAATGTGTGGAATATTTGGCTACATGAATGCCTGAAATTCATGGTAAATGATATGTATTCCATACATTCGGCGCACTTTGATAACACTCCGAGAGTGGACCCGATTTTAACCCAGTGAAAAACGATGGTTTTAATTTTAAACCCCCAACATATATGGTTTATAACCCCTAAAAATGCAGGAAACGTGGGTTCCCATACCTCTGAAAACCACTTAGACCCTAAGTGCATTGACAGGCTTTCTTGCCTGTCGTTGTTTGGAGCGGTCTTTTGGCGATTCTAGATGTCCTTTCGAATCAAAAACACAATGTGCAGCTACTTTTGGGGGTGGGCTTTCCCTTACATAAGCCGTATCCATAGAGCTCAGTGAGGATTCCTCAATTTTAGGTACTAACGAAATGTTTGGTGAGTATGATTTGCTTAAAATCATTGGACAAAAAAGTGTAAACAAACAAAAACCAATTGATCAACAAAAATGTTGATTTTCGATGGAGAGATGTTACATCGTAAAACTTACCAGGTAACGTTTTTGCCAGCCAAAACTCCGCCACATCACCACCTCAAGTTCAGCAAAATCCCAACCAAAAACCGCTTCCAACCACCACCGTCAACTCGGGCCTTCGATGTACATGCGCACCAGAATTTCGAGAAGCAGGAAGGAAGCGAAAAACAGCTCCACATAATCCTCGGGATTTCAAATGAAAAGCGGGAAATGCGAATGATAATGTGTACATGTATACAGTTAAAATACATACATATGTAATTTATATGTATACTGTATACCCTCTATACAATTTGGGGTGCTACCCCACCCAGCAGTCACCGCCATGACTATATTATACATTTTTAGTAGGGGATTCCTATTCACCTTCATTTTCTACTGTTACTGGGCAGTGGGCACATCTCCACCTATATGTATATCTAGTAATATGCATATTCAAAAACATCATAAGCCAATGGTGGATATCATGCTGAAACTGGAACACTACTGTTGATGGAAGAAATCCTGCACCACCTGCGGTGTATAAACCCCTGAAAATGACGGAATAAACTATCAACCTCATCTGGTGCAGGATTTATTCCATCAACAGTATCACTTGAAAACTTCTCAACATTCTTCAAAACAATAGCGGAAAAAGGTGAAGGGCAAAAACCCTTAGAATCATTCACGAATTTACCATCATACTTCCACGGGATGTGTGACAATACTTCAAAAAGAAACACATGCACCAAAAACATATCAGCCTACTTATAGCATTTGCCAAGTGCGGATTTATTAAAGAAAAAACAATCTCAATGGCTGCAATCCTTGTTTTTGTGATCTCTTGCGACTTTTGAAGACGCTTGACATGTTGAAGTTGCGTTTTTGTGTACCAAAGGTGAGTTGCTGACATGGGTTGGTAGCTTTACAATTTTGACACCTAGATTGGAAAAAGGAATCCTACTGGTAAGATTCCTATATTCTTTTAGCCACCAGGAACAAACGTCAACAACCAAGTATACAAGAATGTATATATATATATACACTATCCATTCTTTTATATGTACAGTTACAGAATACAAACTTCAATCCTGGATTGCCTTTTCAAGAAACGAGCGGTTTAAAAAACCATCCAATTGAATTCGCTAGCCGTCGCCGTCCAAAAAAAAAAACAGAAACGAAGAGGAATCCTCTACACCCCCGAAAACTAACATGGAACCTAAAAATGATGGTTTTTCATAGGAATCTCCTCTTCTATGGGGTTCATTTTCAGGTTCCATGTTAGTTTTCGGGGGTGTA
>DF241348.1:2376-52175 GCA_000507305.1 Breviolum minutum Mf 1.05b.01 | reverse complement strand
TTTTCGGGGGTGTAAAAACCTCCAACTTCCACATATCCCCGCGAAAGCTTCCAAACCTCAAAGACAAGCTTAACTTAAGCCTTTGTCAATCGAGTCAATCTAGAGTCAATCCAAGCACGAAAACATGGTGTGCTCAAGCCCCTAAGAATCCTTGGACCCCTCCAAAACGGGGTTCAAAAACTTGAGAAACATAGGAGTGTACACTCCCTGAAAATAACGAATGTCCCATAAAAAGGTACTATTTTCATAGGAAATACATCTTCCAACCATTGATTTTCAGATGCGAGCTGTTAGTTTCAGGGAGGGTATATTAGATAATCTCTGGCAATGGTTAACATTCACAAAGCGCAATATTGCTGTACAAGAGTTGTTGAAAAAAACAGTGTTCGGATAAATGATGAATTAGCAACTGTTCCCACACACATACCTGTATATTTACCAACACATTCACCACAGAAATCAACCATCCATGTAAGTAAATATAACAAAAAAGATTAGTCTCATGGATGCGCAATTGGACACACCGTTGATGGTTCAGAAATCTGGCGTTGAACAGTTGAGGTTGCTAGTTGAAATCCCATTATTTACGACGGGTTTCACAAACATCCAAACGGTGGTTGGCATTGGGATTTCTGAACCATCAACAGCAGTCTTCCAGTTTAAGCATGATATCCACCATTGGTTTATGATGTTTTTGAACATGCATATTTCTTAAACACATACATACATATATATTAATATAAGTTAAGTTAAACATACCAATCCCCATGGATCCGTTAATGGGACATATTAAATGGGCCAACTCTTCACGAGTCACGTTTTGTGTGTTCTTTTTTTAAGTTGCCATCAAAACCTCCAAGACACCCATCCAGCCCAATCTTCGTAGTCTGGATCGGCCATCAGACTCAAAGAAATCTCGGTGGCTGCGAGAGTCAGACATGGGGGTGCCGGATGTGCCATAAAAAATAGGATCCCCTGGGGCCCCTATATACTAGTTGGAGGTTTCAACCCATTTGAAAAATATTCAAAAAGACTAGTCAAATTTGAAATCATCCCCAAGTAGGGGTGAAAATAAAAAATATTTGAAACCACCAGCTAGCATATGTTGGGTAGATGGAGTGCAATCCAATCCTACTTCTTGGGGGGTTAATTATAATCCATTTATAACTGGCACTTGGAGGATCAATTTACTTTGTAAAGTGGTTAATAAGCATGATTAGTTTTCGTCACCCAACTGGGGTTGTGGGACCCCATCCAAATGGCCTGTATGGTTTATAAATGGGGGTTACTAACCACTTACTAACTGGAGTGATCCTCCAAGTGTGACCACGTTTTTAACATGCAAATGTATGAATCTATCTATACCAGTATGTGAATATGAGGGAAAATGTACAATGTTTACTATGCCTGTAGACACCTTAAATATATGTATGATCATACAGTGCACATGCATGCATGTTACATGCATATTTGAATTGTATAAGCATACACTTATAGTACGACAAATGCACATACATGTATGTAGGCAGCATGTACATCATGATTATAAAAAACACATATGCAACACAAAATATAAACTTGTCCTGTTTTTGTTCATCGCCTGACACGGCCCAACATAATTTACAAATCTGTTCAAAAAGCATGCGGGTGATCTAAATTGTCTTGTTTTACTACTGTTGATGGTTCAGTTTTCCCAAGGCCAACCACCGTTTGGATATTTTGAACCCCGTCGTAAATAATGGGATTTCAACTACCAACCTCAACTGGTGAACGCCAGATTTCTGATCCATCAACAGTAGGAACTCCAAACAAGCAGTTTTAGATGGATGGAAATGGTGTTTCTTTATTCTCCAACTACTTCAACCATGTAAAGGTTCGGGGTTTTCGAGGTTCATGTCCCCCGAGAAAACATCACAAAAAAACAGGTGGATTGTCGTCTTTGAAGCCCAATTGAAACAACCATATATGAATGATTATGAATGGATGACCATGAGGTTCCAGGTACAAACAGTTATTAAAGAGCCAACAATTATGAATTGATCATGACAATTGATTGCAATCTTTCCTTTCTTTCAAAATAAAATAACCTACTACCTGAAAATCGTCAAAGTAAAAAATCTTCACACACAACATGTTTTTGAAACAAAACATCTCGGCTTTTATCCTCGTCCAGCCACCTCAATCCCTACATAAAACAAACACACGCCAAGCGCTAAAACAAGAGACTGCGTTGCCAATGATGATGAATGTAATCACCTCCAAAGCTGTTTTTGTTGAGCAGTGTCAAGACATAGAAACTCCCGAAGCCACACTAATGTCTGTTGTGTGCGAAAAAAAAACTTGTTACTATGACACAGCAATACACAAACAAAAACGAAGGACATTATGTTCAAAGTAAAGGTGTGTTTTTCAAAATCATCCTTGCTTTTTGTTGATAGTCATGGTCAGTCATGGGGATTAGTGATGTTCAACCATCAAAGCAATCATCCCTGGTAAAGTAAATTACACCCCGGAAGATAAACATGGAAACTGAGAATACATCCCTAGAAGCGGAAGATTTAGGGAAATCATCTTCCAAACCATCATTTTCAGGTTCCAGCCGTAATCTTCGGGGGTGTACAGTGCCAATCATCTTTCCAAAATCACCATCAAAGTAAAGGTGATTGGTTTTCTTTTGTCTTTTGGTTGGTGGTCGACCCCCTGAACCTTGAAAAGAATCATCCCTTCTCCAAGGGTTTGCCAGAAAACATGGCCCCGCGGTAGTATAAACCATCACTTTAAAACAGGTGAGGAAAAAAAAAACATCATTTTAGACCGCCTTTCAATTGATGTTTGAAAGCCAACCTTTGAAAAAAGAAGCTCATTGGAATGTCCTAAGTCAAAGTGTCTGTTACTTTTGTTGGGGTTTGGATCTCAACCGGGAAATTCCTGAAAGAACACAATTCAAACACGTCACTTTTAGTCCAAACTTTGGACTAACGGTCATATTTCTCTGTCAAATGTCTCCGTTGTCCTCATCACAAAAAGCTGGTGGATTACATCCCGCGAAGATTAACGGGGCTGGAACCTGAAGTCATGTTTTTTTTTGGGTTCAAATGATTTTCCAAAAACTCCAGGGGTGTTGAAATGTCTCTCCCCTCAGGTGGTGTTACCAGCCGGGAAAATCTTCATTCGAGGGACCCTACGTACAGGTGATGGAACCTGCATGTTGTTTAATCTCCATGTTTCATCCCAAGTCCGGCGACGACTTGAAAGAACTTATCCCCAACTGAGTAGCAGCGATAACCTTTTGTTTAAAAGCAATTCCCAGGTGATGAACAGCTAGGGGGGTCACGATTCACGTTTGAAAGGGTCACTTAATGATCCCAAAAAGGATCAGATGATAAATATATCATGTAAAAGGCAATGCTAATTTCGATATTAGCATCCATCCTCATCCATCTTCCATGATACATTTCATCAATCAACATGAATGTCGGTATCATCATCATCATCATCATCATCATCATCATCATCATCATCATCATCATCATCATCATCATCCTCATCATCGTCATCATCATCGCCATCATCATCGCCATCGTCATCGTCATCATCATCATCATCATCATCATCATCATCATCATCATCATCAACCATCATCACTCCTCACACAACAAACTCTCAATCGTCTATTTACTATTTACAAAAACATGATCCAAAATCAAATCTGGAAAGTGCTCAACCTCCCAGCCAATTGCTCATTTGCTCGTTATTTCGTAGGTAAAATGGCCATCTTTTGATCATTTGCTCATCACTAAGCACCAGCCAGAAATCGTCTTTTTTCCATTTTCACTAGTTTTTTTCAAAGACAAATCCCCACCAAACTGGGTAGGATTTCGGACTTCATCCCCTTTTCTACCCTAAACAGCCAGAGTTTCTTTCATGAAGCAACCCCCCCTTTTTCGACCATCAAATACCCAGGCGGCACATGTTCCATGAAGGCTAAAGGATGCGATTCTTCTTCTGGTGGTGCCTTGGGAGGGTTCCATCGGGAGAGTAGCCCATGGAGGTTGTATATCTATGTTCACTAAATCTATACTATATACAACCTATAGGTTAACATATGGGAGGGTAGCCTACTTTTCAGGGGTTTATGGGATAGTGAATATGAAGCCACTTGCAAATGAACACCAAGATCATGATTCAGATGATTTTCCAATTGCTCTCCCAGAAACTAACAGCTCACCCCTGAAAATAGACCGAAAAAGAGATTCCGGCATTGGATACCACCATCTTTAGGTGCGAGCTCTTAGCTTCTGGGAGGGTCATCATAAACGAATATGTATATGTCTATGTAGCTTTGTGTTTTCAAGCCAATTTGAAACATTATGAACAAAGATGTGTGAAGCACAATATGAAAAAACATGAGCCCTCAGATTATGTAATCTATTTCCACATATACTCGGAACATGTCACAAACGTTGATGTTCGCCACATCTCAGCTACCTCCCTGCAACCCGGTTGGTTGGTATTCCAACTTGGCAGCCAAAGGACAGCCAAATCATTGATCCTGACAAATGTCAATTCAGCCACCAAGCGATTGGTATCTCCCGCCAAAAGAATCCTCAGGTTTTGTGCGTTTGTTTGGTGGCAAAAAATTCCGCAAAACAACAACAAAAACACACAAATTTTGGGGGGTGGATTTCCTCTCCATGCGTCTTTTTGTTGTCAATTGAATTATAAACATATTAGTTGTTGTGTCTTGTTTCGGTTGTCTTCACAAAAAATGAAGAGCAACATTTTGTACTTCGGAAACCCTTCTGCCGAAGATTTTCTGCGATAAAAAAGCCGTAGTTAAACCTCTTTACGGCGAAGTCAAAACCATGCTGGAAATTTCTGGCAAACCTCAAGCCAATTCCTCAACATATTGGTCTAGTTGGTGGTTTCAACCCATCTGAAACATATTAGTGAAATTGGATCATTTCCCCAGATAGGGGTGAAAATAAAAGATATTCGAAACCACCAACCAGATGGTGTATTTACCTGCAAAAAACTGAATTTCGAGGCAAATGTAGGCAAATTCATAACGGTACATACACCATGTGCCATACATTGAGTGTCAGGGCAGGGGAGCATTTCTTGTGACTACCATAGCATTTCAAATTGTGGATGAACAAAAGAGAAGCTCGTTGAAATAAACTAGGCGGTTGACTTCCGCCACCCCGTTTTTGAAGAAATAACAAACTTGTCAAAATGGGTGAAAAGCTTCCCCAAAATTAATTCGTGGAAACCCTCTGGTAAACTAACGTACCCGGCTGGAACATCACCATTTTCAATAGGAAATACATCGTCAATCCGTGTCCATTTTCCATTTCTATGTGGGTGTTTCCGAAAATAGGGGTACCCCCAAATCATCCATTTTAATCCAGGATTTCCATTATAAAGCATCCATTTTGAGGTATATACTACTATTTTTGGAAACATCCATGTTAGTTTACCAGCAGTGTATCATGGACATCTCCATCGGCACCCCATCGATTTCCAAGATGAAGCTAACCAGCTTGGAAAAATTGCCTCTTGTTGCTGTATATTTACCTACCCCATATGCGCCGAATGTATGGAATCTTTACCTACATTTGGCTTGATTTCATGGTATATGTAGGAAAAGATAGCATACATGGAGCGCCCGGGTACATGAACACCAAAAAAAAGCAACAATATCATGCCAACGCCACACCATTACCTAGCATCCATGAAAATTGACGAGTATATCTGCCTACATATATACCATATACATCAACCATCCATGTAGGTAAATATACCAGGCCCATGGAGCCTATGGGACATCCTCAAATGTCCTGAAACTTCTCGATGTTTTCCTCCCCAGTATCCCCTTAAGATTCAGCTTGGCAAATGATGAGTCGGCTACTGTTGATGTACTGTACAAATCCTGCATGTGTTTAGACCTAGTGGATACCCTCCCGAAGTTTCACAGTTCGCCCCTGAAAAGTTAAGTTACCGAATCCCAATGGGAAAGGATCGTCTTCCAACCACCATTTCTCAGGGGTAAACTTGCTGTTAAACTTCGGGTGTGTATCTAAATTTACAGGTCAAGTGTCTCTCGCATGGCCTGGAATTGTTTAAAGGCCCTGGCATCAAAAATCTTTCGTCGAGTAATTCCGGCTTCCTCCTGCAGGAACACCTCCTGGCGGGTCCAAAAGTGAGACAACGACTGGTAAGTTGACAACGGGATAAATCTGGGCAAAATTACTACCCATGGCACCGAATGTATTGAATATCTTTACCTGCATGAATGGACTTCAATTTATGGTAAATGTAGGTAATATATATTACCATACATGGTGCCTCGGGGCTACAATTACTCAATAGTTCCGAAACCTAAATGAGAGTTGTTTGATGACTTTTCGGGGGGAATTCCCTTACTCAACCATCATTTCGGGCTGCGGTCACTACAATTTTCCCGGATGAATGAATGATAATCAATGAATGAAATGAACTTACGAACAAACGAATGATGGATGATTCGTGATGATTCGTGATGATTCGTGATGATTCGTGATGATGATGATGATGATGATGATGATGATGATGATGATGATGAGAATGATTCGTGATGATTCGTGATGATTCGTGATGATTCGTGATGATGATAAGGATGACAAATCTTGAGACAGGACTTCCTTAAAACAATGGACGTCCGGTTTCCGGTTTCCAGGGAGTTGTTGTTGGACCGGAGGAATTGAGTCGTTCTGAGTCGTGGAGTTCTGGGACCAACAGCTGTGTGTTTCTCAGAGAAATTTCCCACCGCCATTTTTTGAAACATCCTTAAAACCCTTACAGTGTCCTTACATTCCAAGCCTGTTAAAACAAAAAAACACACCATTTTCAAATATGATCACCATTCTTATTGATGAATTGGTGAAAGATATCCTAAATTTCACAAAACAACAATAAACAGAAGAAAACAAAATTCAATCTAAATTCCCTACTACTTAAAACAAACAAACAAAAAAAATCAAGTAAAATATACCTTGTGTCCTGCCAAAAAAACCTTACAGTAGCACTGGATACTAAAGGTTGATAAAAAGGTCCCATATGAAAAAAAGGATGATTACCATCCAGGGAATGGATACATATCCCACCTGGGGAAGTTCGGAGAATCATCTTCAAAATGCCATTTTGGGGGGATATGTTAGTTCCCTGGAGGGTATTGTCCCACTGTTACCTGGTTTGGGCGGTCAGTCCTACCCAAAATGTTACTGAAACCCAAGTGACCCGGCTGTTTTGATTGGAGATTTGGAGTTTGTGTTGGAGGGTTCGTTCACCCCAAAATGGAGGACATCTCCAGGTGCCAGGTATACCGGTCTACCAACAAAAACGGGGTGGGCCACCGTGATTTTTTAACCACGGATTCCCTCCACGAGCCTGCAAAGCTTTCACTGGAACCTTGTGGAAGGTGTTTTCTCAATTTTTTTTGTGATGCCAAGAAATCATCCCTTTCCATGTAGGGAAGTCCCTAACAAACATAAATGGAGTTATAACTCCGCTTACAGTGGAGTTATAACCCCTGTTACCAATTAATAGGGCCATTTAAAGGAGGTGTAACTTCGTTGATAACTAGTAGGAGCCCAGAATTGTAGACATCCAGTCATACCTCCTGAGACCTTTGTTTTCGTATTAGGTATGTTTGGGGGGGCTCCAAGTACCTTCTCAGGAGGGTGTTTGGATGTCTAGTGGCTTAGTCAGGCCTTAGGCCTTTTAAACCAGATAAAAGCACCATGAAACCAACAACTGGAATTGTTTCTTTCGAAGAAAACCTTTCATTTCCAGTTTTTCGTGTTTATTTTCTGCTTGGCCTCGGTGGGGACTTTCCGACCTTCGACACGTTTTTTTGTCATCTTTTAAAGATAGTTCAGTGGGGATGCGATATGTATGTGTATACCTGGAACCTGGAGATGTCCTCTTGTTTTGGAGTTTGAACCCTCCAAAACAAGGGCCTCTTTTCCAATCAAAACAAGGGGCCCGATTTGCGTTTCAGGTATGCATATATAGATATATCCAGACTTCGATTTGTTGCTTAAGATACGCAAAAAAAGGCGAGTTGTGTTGCCATTGTATACCATTTAGCCCGATTGCCATCGTCGATTCACAGATTTACCATACTTTTTGTAACCACGCTAGCAAACATTCAAACATGCCCCCTTCAACATCCCTTCAACAAATCCTGGTACAGGATATATATATATACACATACATAGTACCTTGATCAATTTTCAGTGATTTCAGTTTTCCAACCATAAAAATATACCAACACAAAACACATCGTACACCAACAATAGAGGTTTTCAAGCAACTAAAAAACGTGGAGCCAACAAAGTTTGCAGTTTCCCATGACATGCCCCCCGTTTTCATCACCCGGGTCCAAGGTACCACATCACGCACTGGTGGAGGGCCATTGATCTCAAGTGATAATTCATGACCTGAAAAATGCTGTAATTTGAGAAAGATACAACTTATCTGGTTGGTTCACAGGGATCCTTATAATGGTTTATATATCAAAATAACAAAAATAAATAATCCCCTACTAAACTGTTTGAAGTCTTTCATTTCCAACAAATCCCTTAAACAACCAAGGTTTTATATGGTTTTGTCTGGTTGGTGGTTGAGTTTCAACCCATTTAAGAAAAACATGCGGTGCCGTCAAAATGGGCTGAAAATCTTCCCCAAGTTTCGGGTCCCCTAGGTTGGAGGCACCCTGTCGCCTTCGAGAGGGTCACGTGAAAGCACCATCCAACAAAAAGTGGAATCACCAGGGCCCAGTGTTTTTCAAATGGAGATGAGTGGTTTCTTATAGACACGACTCTTGGATTGTTTGATTTAAAATTGGAGTAAAAAAAAACAAATCCTGAAACATTGAGATTTATACTCGCTGAAACATACCAAAATGCTCCCTGAAAATAGGCCGAACTCGCCCCAATAGGAAATGAATCATCTTCCAACCACTGAATTTCAGCTGCTTTTGCTTTTTGTTTCAGGGAGGGTATACCCAAACACTGGTATATTCACCTGCACTTTACCCCTTTACCCCCTTTTTTCTACCCAGTTTTGTACCAGTACCCTTTTTGGATCAATGGGACTATACGGTCTACAAGATTCACGGTAGTGTGCTTAACATAATCAAATGTCAAGCAAATGTAAACTATACCTATTCGGTCGTCCACCCTGGCAGGTCTGAGCTGGTGATCGACTCAAGAGGGTTGATGAGTCGACTGGTTTTTATGTGACCTAACCCATACCATTCATCCATGGGACTGGTATATTTACCTAGCCATTTCCCATAAAAAAATGGTATATTTACCTACATTTTCACATAAAAATCAACCATTCATGTAGGTAAATTCATCCCAGTCACATGAATGGTATGGGTGGGTAAAATCAATCGGAGTTGTAAACCTGACCTTAACCGTAAAACGATTCCGGGACTAAAGTTGGTCCGTGACCCACAGCGAGATTCATTTTTTGAGCCAAGAAAAAAATCCAAATGCCTGGTGATTCAAAGTGACCTTTTTGGGATAGTTGAGTGACCCTTTTAAGGGGTCAAGTGACCTCCAACTTGGGGATGAAAAGGTCACGGCTTGAATCACTTGGTGTACTTTTGATCCCGGATGGAAAAACCCAACCAACTTGGGTGAAATGATCACTGCTCAAGTTCTTGAGGACCATTCTTGTTAGGCCAAACTACTCAACTGCCGAAGCCCAACACCATCTAAATAAATCATGTGTATTCATTTGTGGGCAATGTTTAATATAAAAAAAATGGCCAATGGGAGTTGAGAAACTCTTGCTTATCTCTTGCTTTTTGAGCTTTTTACACTTTCTACACTTTCTACACTTAAAGTGTATAAGGCCAACATTTTTGGGGAAGAATTTCTTGCCGCTAAACCACAGAATTGGGAGGAATAGAAAGGGTTGTTGCTGTAAATTGGCAACACAATGACATCGTTTCATGCAGTTGTTTCACGAAGCATCGAAATCATTTAAACAAACTACAAGGTTCAGGGAATCAACTATTGGTAAATTGGTGGTTAGGGATTCTGAAAGGTGGTATCCTCAAGAAACAATCCCGGGATCATAGGGGGATACCAGATATTCAAGACACCAAGCCAAACTACGCATTTTCCACTAGTTGAGGTAACCTACTTGCAACAAAAAAATTGACCAACCCATGTTTTGGGGAGGTGTACACTCCCTAAAACTAACAGCAAAAGCACCCGAAAGTAGATGCGGGGAACAAATACGATCGTTTCCTTTTGGGGCAAAAGGCCTCTTTTCAGAGCGAACTGTTAGTTTGAGGGAGGTGTTTTTACTACATTTATTCACTATACATTGCGTGAAGACACAAAAAAGCACCGACAAAAAATGGCCATGAATTCCCTGAACTGCTTTGGAAACAAAAAGAATCAAGCAGGTTTTTCCAAGTGACCTTTTGATCACCCAAATGGAGGTCACTTAACCCCTGAAAGGGTCACTTCAACCACCCAAAAAGGTCACGAATGGAAGAACCTGGAAGAGGGCACATCGTAAATTTGCTCTTGAGAATTATTGAACCCCGGCAATCTAAAAAAAGGCCATGGAAAATCAATCCTGCACTTCCATGGGTATTTACTAAAGGAACAGTTAGGCATTTCCCATGGCGAAATGTTAGTTTACCGTTTACCGGAGGGTAAAAATCTAGGTGGAAAATAAAAAACACATTTCGATGATAGCCTGAACCAAATCTTAGGATTGATTTTTTTTTCAACTCTTCGAACGCCTTCAAATGCAGCATAATATCTTTCTGAAGGAATGATTGTCATAAATAGCAGGTGATATCAAAATAAAACATAAAAAACTATACCTGGCAATTCTTTGTGACCTTTTTTGGATGGTGATTTCACGTGACCCTTTCGAAGGCGAATCGTGACCTTTTCACGATCGGGGATAACAAGGTCACGACTTGATTCACCTGGTGGTGATATTATCCCAATCAAAGGTCCGTGTGGGCCATGGCAAAACAAAAAAAAGGCCAAAAATGGACCCCAATACCAGGTTCTTCCATTCGTGACCTTTTGGGTGGTTAAAGTGACCCTTTCAGGGGTTATATAAGTGACCTCCATTTGGGTGATCAAAAGGTCACTTGGAAGAAGCTGGTACATAAATATGTATTCGGCGTATTCGGATGTAATTTTCAGGTCTTTCTGGAAGACCCCCAAAAAATGCAACAGCCATCTTCAAAATATCTATAAAGCATAACATGTACAGTAACAAACAAAGCCACCAAAGCAGCTAATAAACCAGAATTTAGAACATCCCAAAAATCATAATAGACTTTGGCATTTCGGAAAGTCTCATCATAATATATCCCTAAGGATCCATACCCTTCCCTAGAGTAGGTTTGATGGTCCCAATCCCATCCCCACAATAGGATTGTAGGGTTAATCCCTTTCTTAGGACATATCTGGATCCTTAGGGTATCATACTCACCTGAAACATTTGCTGTCACCCAGAAAACTGCGTTCCATTCGCTGATGCCCGTTGTTTACGGGCCTGTTACGCCTCGTGGGGGGGACGCTCCTGGTTGCCTTCCATGTGGCATTCCAGGGAGTGTGTTTTTGGTAGTCCCTTTCAAGGGAAAGTAGAATCCCTTAAGATATATATATATATATAGCCTGGAAAACTGACGAACAAAATAGGAATATATATATATATATAGCCATGCATAAATTATATATAGACAAAAAATAACCAACAAAAATGTGCTTTGTAAATGAATTCAAATAGGGTTTCTTTCCAGAGAGTCAAGAGACCTCTGTCCGGGGATGTCTGCCGGGTCATCGTTGGCGATGCAAATGTTACGGCACAGGCATCCTCTTGGGGCCAGGTCCAACTAGGTTCGCCACCTCGTTTCGCAGCAACATTTCAGAAAAAAAACAAGCAAGCACAAATAAAGCACACACATCTGAAAAATAATCAACAATCCTTCATTTACATATTGTTTCATCAATTGATATGATAAACTATGTAACATATGTGTACATAATTGTGTATATATATATATACAGATGAATTCAAAGACCCTAAACCCTGCATAGTTGTATAATGTATATATATATACTGTAATACACATGCACTTGCTTCAAACAAGACATAGTCCGACTAGTTTTTACCCGGTACCTTAAGATATCATACACCACCCAAGAACCTCTTGAATATGCTGTGTTCATCCGTCAGCAAGGTCACCCAAACACACAACAACACAAAATCTCAACAAATTGGAAACACAACTGTCACCAGCATGGGAATAAGTTTTAGGCAAACATGTCTGTTTACATCCTTTACGTGTTAAAACACCGTACCTAAATCTTGAATCAACATTGAATCAACACACATTTTGGTTGGAAAAACACCCCTAGAGAAACTTTACCATACTTTACCAACATAACCCCCCAAAGAAAAGAAGTTCCTTTCATAGCTGACCACCAACCCCTGTCGAGACACTAATGTCACATGCGAAATCCTAAAAACTATCCTCTGTGAATTTGAGGATTTGGGGCTTTCATATCAATGGGGGTTTACTTCCATGCAATTGTTGTATGCTTCTGGAAACAGGTGGTCCGTAGCATATACTCATCCAATTCGCAGGACGTAAGACATAATACAATATACACATGACCACTTGTCTACCTATTGAATGTACAACACGTACTTGTAATACTAAATCCTATACCTTTTATTGGGAAAAAAAAATATTGCTTCCATACATCCCAGGTGGTGTGGGATTTCTTCCATCAACAGTACCATTCGTTCCTACCATTTTCGTTTCGAATCGAGTCGCGATGAAAATTAACGCTTCCCGTCACTTGACGTGCGAAGTTTTCGTGAGCATCCTGGGATGCGAAAAGCGGAAGAAAGATGTCAGGAACATCCTGTATGTAAAGAGGTCAGGAATCACCGTTATTTGTTGCACGTAATACCAAACCAATACAATCTATACTTGTATACTTGTGTTTTGTTTATTAAGATATTATGACTTGGAGGTAATAAACCTAAGCTTTTGCTAAAAATAATTTGAGTTAAAGACGTATATATCCTTCCAGAAACTAATGGCAGTATCAGTTCCGCCAAACGCAAATGATTCGTTTTAGATGGGTGTGAGAGACTACTGTACAACGCCACAACCGATTTCCAGGTCTCTCTTCAAGATCGATTTCCAGGCAAAGAAGTGTTAGGTAAGCCTGGTCCCCAAAATATCTTAAGTGACTTCACCATATTCAACAAACCAATCAAATGATCTCGGGGGTCTCTCACATTTGGGGAATGGTTTGGTCATGTTGGGAGTTATGATCATGAGAATATTGTCGGCTTCAAGCAATGGGAAAGCTTTCAGTTTTCTCCAAGTAGAAACCCCATTTTGTATGAGAAGGCGACTCCCATGTCAGTGATGCAGTTTTGATTCGTGTGAGTAGGAGTGCATCTCAGGCACCTATTTTTTGGAGGTACTTGACCTTAGTGGGTGGGGGGATTCCTTTACCTAGGCCGCATACTGCTTACGTAAGTGAGGATTCCTCCATTCTCGGTACCTAAAGATGTTAATGGACAATCATCAAAGCCAACGAGTGTGCAGTTGATGCTTTACTAAAAAATCCTATAGCTATTGCTTGTCAGTTGGGATACACATTTAAGTTTTGTCTGTCAATAAGATAGTGATAAGCAAACATACTGTTGCTGGAAGAAATCCTGCACCTGGGATGTATACAACTGTGGGAATAATGGGATAAACTGCCAACCTCATCTGGTTAACCGGATTTCTTCCAGCAACAGTATCACCGGGAAAAACAATTTGTTTGCTCTGGCAAAACAAACGCCACCCCGAAGCCAGTTGATTCGCCAGCCTTTGCGGTCACTCAGTACAAAAAACAAAAATCAACCGACAAAAACACTATCTGTTTTTTTTAATCCATCCCCAAAACATATCATCCCTAAAACTAACGTAGCCCCTGAAAATAGACCTTCCCAAAATATTTTCATCTCCCCACCCAATTTTCTTCAGGGGCTATATTATATTGGTTTCAGGGAGTGTAGATTTGCACATTGTATGCGGATGGAAAAAGTTCCATCCAAAATCTTCTAACACTTTTGAGGTGTAACATGGTGACGAATCTTATGGGATCCCAATTCTCAAAAAATCACACAAATTCCAAGAAATTCCAGTGTGGAGGTTTTTTTCCTGGAATCCGGGGAAATTGTTGTGGGCCAATTTCCATTGGAATCTCACGGAATCTCTAACTTGATAATTCCACAAAATCTTCCAATACCCCGAATTCACTAACATGACGATCGCAGGAAAATCCACCATAAATGAAGATGTATTTCCTATTGAAAATTGAGGATTTTCCAATTTCATGTTAGTTTTCAGGGGCGTAAATACCCCCAAGAAACACTGTTGATGGTTCAGAAATCCCTGTTATCTAAGAAACCCTGTAAAATTTTTGATACTCTTAAAATCAAGTGCAGGATTCCATCAACAGTGGGTCTATAGTAAAACTAGGTCCATCAGCTAAACAACTCTCCTTAGCAAAGAGCAACTTGAGTTGTTGATTTCCAAGTAGCTGGAAACGACAAATTAATGTACTTTGCCAGTTGCTCCACAAAGTCCGCCATTTCCTGCCACAAACAGCAGTGAGACCAGAGCTGTGGGATGGGATTATATCGAGCTAGTGCTCACCCCGTGTTTTGCCGTACTCCACAACCCAGACCATCCATGCATGGTATATCCACCCTACATTTGGTCATAATATGTATATATATAAATATAATATAAATATATATTAATTAACTACTACTACTACTACTACTACTGCTGCTGCTGCTGCTACTACTGCTACTACTACTACTACTGCTGCTGCTGCTGCTGCTGCTACTACTGCTACTACTGCTACTACTACTACTACTACCACTACTACTACTACTACTACTACTACTACTACTACTACTACTATATACGTGCAGCTTTTAGTGAAGCTAATTGCCTTGCCCATCCATAGGATCCATGGGACGAACGGTATCCGGTATATTGACCGGACCTACATGAATGGTTGATTTTTGATGGCTTTCATGTACCCAGATGCTCAATGTATGGCCTATTTACCTATATTTGGGTAGTTTTGGGGGTAAATGTAGGTAAAGATACCGTGCATTGAGCATCTGGGGTAGCTAAATATACCGTTCGTCCCATGGATCCGTAATGGGTTGGGATCTGTCCACCAATTCTTAACTGGAAAGGGGAGATCGGAGACGACACCCCAGGAATGCCCCGAACCATTTTTGGCACTTTTATTCACGGAGCTGGCGTACTATTTTCGAGAACCCTCATATATAAAAACACAATTACATGGTTATTGGCAAGGCTTATGTCCCATGCTGAAAGTTTAAGTCTCAAACGTTCAAAAAAAAATCAGGCCTAGGGTTCCATGGAATTGCTTATCCCGGTCGTCCCTGAAAGAAAACAAATACAGTTGCGTCTCTTCCAGGCATCAACAAATGAAAACAAAGCTTTGAAAGAAGAGGTTTTTCAGACTGACATGAAAGTCGTTTAAAACATGTGCTTTTAGCAAACACATCATTTACCCTAGACATCCAAATTCCTCCAAATTCGGAGGTGTTTTTTAGGTCCGTTTTAGGTATATGTTTTGGGGGTCCAAATTTGCCATGGGCCAAACCTCAGGAGGTGGCCTTGGGTTCTTTTTGCCCCCCCAAGGCCAGAAATTGGAAAAAAACATATGGGTGTTTTAGAAAATGGTGGGTTAAAACCCCCCAAATCATCCATTTTGATAGGGTTTTCCATTATAAACCATCCATTTTGGGGTTCCTCTATTTTCTGGAAACACCCATATCTTCAAGCGGTTTTTGTTGTCTCACTCCTAGGCCATAGCGTGCCTGTGGTTACAGTCATTCCAAAAGATCTCTTTGGCCTCTGGTAAGAAAACATAGCAGGCTGGAATATTCTCATAATTTTCAATATACATCTTCAATCAAAGGGTCCATTTTCCAGCCAGCGAGCTGTTAGTTTACCAGAGTAACAATTCAGTACAGTTTCTTCTCCCGATTTTTACAAAGATGTTCAACAAATGTTCGATCAAAAATCTCTTCCCCAACCAAAAAATGTCGTCAAAAAAAGACATGGACTTGTCAAGAGACTCATCCAAATGTGCTTCAAAGGATGCTCGATCCATACGGAAGAACAGGACCGACCCTACGAGGTCAAGGTCCAATTTATCACGCAAATAAGGCGTCGAGCATAGGCTTGAGCCGAAGATTTGTGGAAACTTGCTCCACCATCCCCCGGGCCTTTTGTAAACGAGAATCTTCCAGACAAGAAAAACTTGGCTATGTTACAATGATATATTGACGGGAGTGCATCAAAGTCATGCTTCATCCTTTCGTGAAGAATCCTTATTCAAATTGTTGATAAATCAACAGCACAAATAAAATCTCCATAATCAATCTCCGATCCTAACTATATGTGTTATGTGTATATAGATATATAGTATATAAAACTGGACAGTATAACCCCCCAGGGAAACCCCTGAAAACCAACATGATCCCAGGGGAAAACCATATGTTCCAAGTCTGTTAAGTCAACTATCGAGACTTGAAGTCCAATTCTTCACAACCTGGGACCATATCGGGATGGAAAAATGGCATGCCTTTTTTTTGGGCCATGAGAAAAGTTCATGGCTGATGAATGTCTAGGAACACAACGGGTTGAGGATTTATTAATGTAATGTGGGTTTTTGTGGATTTGGTGGATTGCACTTACTGACTAAAATTTGGCTGCTGCTGTTATACTAGTGACGTAAATGCGGGTTCTTAATATCATCAAAAATTCAGGTACCTAAAATGAGAGTACTCACCTATGTAAGCTGTATGGCACTGTATGGATACGGCGCTTATGTAAGGGAAACCCCTCAAAACAGCCGTAAATAATAATGTATAGGAAATCTGAAATCCTCCATGTTTGGTACCTGAACTGAACCTTTTGTTGATAGTGAGGTTCATTCCACAGGTATCAAGATCCAGAGTGCATCACCTTGAAGAAACCACATCACCTTGAAGAAACCACATCAACTTGAAGAAACTATAAGCAACTCCAGCAACTTGCACTACAAGGGGGGGGACCAAAAATCCATTCAAAAAATGGGGGTTATAACTAAGCCCTATTACAGTGGGGTGATTTCACCCCAGGGCAAACCCATTTGTAAGGCCATTTATAGTGATTTTAAGCACACTTATAACTGGTAGGTAGGGACCCACCTTGTAGGAGAAAAAGGTTGAAATTGTTGGACAACTGAAAGGGTTTCCAATGTTTCCACCTTTTGATCTCTTCAAGCAATATTGATTCTATTACTATCAAGGACTCTATACTATATACATCAAAGATCTATTGCTGAATTGTTGCCAACACGTGAATCCCATTGCTTCAAGCAGCATCGTTGGGGTTGGGGAGGAGGCTAGATCACCATGGTTTAACAAAAACAACTTACTAACCGGGGGCCCATCCTCCAAGAAGTAGATATTTTCAAAAAATCCTCCAAAAATCACCATATCCACTTGACCGTTCCTTTGTTTCGGCACCATTTGTTTTGCAGTGGCCCCCACTTCCTGAAATCATATTAGAATCGATTGAACATTTATTCTGAAGTTCACCTGTGCAGAACATGGAACTCTTAGATTATGTTAAAGTTGGTTGGAACAAACCAAACAAAACGTGTTCCCCTTAAATGTTGAACTTCATGCTAAATTTTACCATTTATTTCGAACCCGATAAAAACAAACACATCACCTTAATAATCACACCTTGAAGCATCGTGAGGCTTTCCTCGTTGAATCCCTTCAAATCCCAACCGTTGGAACCCCCTGAGGTCTGGAAACGAGAAGGAGAAGTTCGCCAAATAGCCTCGAGACAAACCGGGTCTTTGGCGTCGCGTTCGACTTTTTTTGTTGTTGAAAAAAACGTCACGGAAAAAGATACCAAGTTGATGCTTCAGAAAGAAATCCGAAAATGTTGCACCAGTTCATATATATGGTACATATGATCCCATCATGCACCAGTTCATATATGGTAAATATGATCCCATTATCCACAGGGTTGAAAATACATCTACATGTGGTGCCAGATTACTGAGAATCAACATTGTGAGCTCGATCACTCAGAACCTGGAAGTCTTTTCAGAAGTCAAAGCTGCTCTAGTATGATGAGGTGGGACCAAAAATCAATTCAATAAATGGGGTGAAAAAATAACTCCTATGATTCTATGACAGTAGGGTGATTTCACCCCAGGCATTCCCATTTGTAAGGCCATTTATATAGGTTTATAAGTTATAAATTCATTTATAACTACAGTAGGGGCCCACATTGTATGACCAGCCTGCCCACTGCCCGATTCAATCCGCGCATAAAAATGTGTCTACCGTCTACCTGTTAAATTCAACGTATTTGAAAAGCATTGCCAAAAAATATCAAAAAATAATCTCGCAATTCTGCTGGTGAGCTTTTTTTTGGGATGGTAAAGCTAAGTGACCCCAAAAAATGAGGTACACTCCCGAAGTTTAACAGCTCGCCCCTGAAAAATGATGGTTGGAAGACTACTTTCCTTTGGGATGGTAACTTTTCGGGGGCTATGTTAAACTTTGAGGGGGAGTAAGTCATGGCCCCAGCTCGAATCACATGATATACTATCATTGACAAGTTATTTGTTCTTATGATCTGAGTAAAGCGGCACACTAAATATGGGCGCAGTCTACATGGGGTTGGGGGGAAGTTGTTGCTTGAGACATGAAGATGAACATGAACAAAGGAGTCTTTTCCCACTGGCCGCGCTTTGGTTGGGAATTCGTCGTCATCATCTTCAGTATTTGCAGTTGGTTGCCGAATGATACACCAATCTGGCCAAATTAGAATATTTCACCAACCTAGGTTTCCCTGAAATAAGGGGATTTCCCTTACTAAACCACGATTTGGGGTGAGGTTGTGTGAGGTCGCTATAATTTGACCGGACCAATGAATTTTGTGGGTGGTTTCAATTTATTTGCTAATCAGTTGAGATATCACCAGCGAATCTAAAATAGAGGTTCTCTTGAACTGTATATAAGCGTATATAAGCCATATCCAGGCTGATTGTTAGGGAAGTTTAGGGTGGATAACCATGAGCAAACCAAGGACAAAACCCATGAAAATACCGTTATTACCCATATTTTGCACGAAGACATGTCTGCAGCGTATCAATTGGGAAAATGCCAAAACAAAAAGCACAGTAGAAGTCCATAGGGATAACAATATCTAAGTGCCTACTCTCAACTGGAACGATGACGTTTTTTTATTCCATCCAAATCCATCCAGTTTATCAGTTTCATGTCTGTCTGTTCCAATATCTGTTTAATGGACGCAGCACCAGTTGTTTTCCGGGTCAAGAAATCTGCCAGCTTCACTAATCTTCTCAAAACTGATGAGACATCTATATCATTCTTCATTATCTTGTTGTGTTTGTGTTTGTTAGTTTCTTCTAGAAACAACCCAACTTCCCCAACGCAAACACTCAATGTATGGTCTCTTTACCTACATTTACCATACAAAATTTCAACCAAATGTAGGTCAATGTACCACACATTGAGTGTCTGGACAAGTGTTTTCAGCACCCATCACACCATCACACACACAAACACACTCAGCCACTGACCCAACGACTCCAGCATAGGATGCGAAGTACCGGAGATGGCCTTCCCAGGAAGTTCCCAAAAGAGACAGTGACAACCACACCGAGTCTGACTATCCCATACCATCCATGGGACTGGTATATTTACCCAGCCATCTACCATAAAAATCAAGCATTCATGTAGGTAAATATATCAGTCCCATGGATGGTATGGGTATAGTTTTTGTTTAAGAAAGAGCTGCATGGATCAATCCTTGGACCCGGACCAACCAATGGTTTAAAGGGTGTTCGAACAAACCCTGTATGACGTGACCTGGGGGTGTATATTTTTTAGGTCCTCAAAATAGCCCACAAAACTTGAGGGGTCAGGATTCTTAGGGTAGAATCATTATACATATTTATACATACATCTATTCATGTAGATATCTTGAAGATCTATGCATATACTGTAGATGTCCTAGTGAAGTGAAAGGGCCGTCAAAGGCGACTCAAACGAATTACCCCTTCGGGCGTTGGCGTTGTTGGCGCAATGCTGTACATATATCAAGTTCATCAACATGTTCTATATGGAGTGACATGAATATGTAAAAATAAACATACACAGTACATATTATATGACATAATATACATGGATATACCAAATATTATAAGACACATTATGATACGATTACATTTATCATTATTCTAAGACGTGTAACCAACACTTACAATGTCGCCTCTGGAATCGAATTCTCAAACATCATAAACTATCATAAACTATAATGCTACACCCCCCAAAAACTAATTGAAACCGATACAATGGACACCTGGCAAAGAAGGAGATTCCATTTCCCATAAGATCCATGGTTGCCTGGTATATTTACCTTCATAAGCAACCATTCATGTAGGTAAATTTACCGTTCGTCCCATGGATCCGATCCAGCCCTCGCCTCCGTCACCACGGAGCTGTGATGGTGAACATGCGAAGCCTGGTCCCGATGTTTGGGGGGAAATTGCCATGGTGGAAGAAATGGACCCATTTTTTTCCCATGATGGAAGTAACAAAATGAATGTATTTGACTCACTTAGCCAATGGAAATTTTGAAATGAAAAGTTTGAAATTTATTTTTTCCCTACTAAATATGTAATCCCGAAAAATTGAAGCCGTTTCACCATTGGCTAAGTAAGTTGAGAGGTAAGTACCCCCATATGCTCCATGGGACTGGAATATTTACCTACATGGATGACTTGATCTTTATGGTATTCATGTAGCCAAATATTCAATAGCTGTTTATGGTTCCCTTAATAGGTGGTAGGTGATATATAATCATCCAATTGGCAGTATGCACCACGTATATACCACTTATATATATACATATATATTGCCAATTGGGTGATTATATGCTACCTACCACTTATCAAAGGTAACCATAAACAGCTATTGAAATATACCAGTCCCATGGAGCATCTGGGTACTATTCGAGATACACCCATTGGTCACTGAACCATGGGGTTCTGGGAGGGTAGATCACCCCAATTTTGACAAAACGTGCTTCAGTTCTGAAACACCCACCCTGAAACTATCCGAAACTACTGTTGATGGAGCACCAGTTGATATGGTAAAAATCCCATTATTTACAGGGTTTTTCACAACCCAGGTGGTGCAGGATTTCTTCCATCAACAGTAGTATAGAACTGTGGTATGATGGCTTATGGACCAGGTCCTTCCACCACTTCAATTTGAGAAAGTCAGCTTTGGTGATGGTTTTTGTGCCAGCCCGACTGCAAACCCAAATCAAAAGTGATTCAAAATTCAATTCATAACCCCAAAACCCTCAATGTATTGTGAATTTTACCCGCATGTGCCCTCCCAAACGACCCACATGTAGGAGAATACACTTTACATGAAGAGTCTGAGAACACGTTGTGCAGGGTACATTCCCTGAAACTAACAGGTATAGCACCATAAATTTGGCCTTCCCAAAAAGAACATCTTGTCTTCCTTCCAACCATCAATTTTCATGTGCTATCTTGGTTTCAGGAAGGGTAATTCTATATATTTATATGTATATATATATATGTATGGTTGATATGTATAAATATATAAATATATATATATATAATAAATTACATGTATACGGTATTGTACTGTACTATACATATCTAAAAGATGTACACTATAATAGACACAAATATAATTATCCCAAATGAGTTCTCTTAAGACCTCATCCAACCAAATTGTTGTGCACCTTGTACACGGCAGGCTTGTGAAGCCAAAGGTGAAAGACATAGTAGAGAGGTTCCTGAGCAAAGATTTGGTACACTGGATCTACAACAAAGGTAACCAAATGGCGAACTGCTCTCAAGTATTGGGTTGTATATGATTTAATGATTTGTATTTGTTTATATACATATCATGGTTTTTGGTATATTTATATAATATATAATATATATATATACTATAAATACATATTATATACTAAGCCCTGGGCCGTGGGCCCTTATCCACCTGTTTCATCAACGACACTCCCAATGTGTTTTGAATTTCGGGATAGACCTAGATTTGGCGCAGTGAAGTGTTTTCTTTTTAATTTTAGTCCCGCTTTCAACAGCAACAGCAAATCATGTATTTATTGTAAATAAGCTTGGTTCGAGTTCCAAGGTGGTGTGTGTTGTTGTTGTTGTTGTTGTTGTGGTTGTTGTTGTTTCGGTTGGGAAGGTGTTAGGGGCTTGGGGTTTCATTGTGGTTGTGTATAATTTCATGAGCAAAAACTCAGGTTCTTTTACGAAAATCAACTTATGTAACATATGCAAGCTACTGTTGGTGGAAGAAATCCTGCACCACCTAACATGTATGAAACCCTGTAAATAATGGGATAAACTCCCTATCAACTGGTGCAGGATTTCTTCCATCAACAGTATCATGATATTCTTTTGGTATAGATTGTGATGCGAAACGTGACCCAGGATGCAATCGTCACCTCCGAGGATGACATTCCATTTTTGGGCTCGGGGATCCCGAACTAAACCTCCATTTGCCATTGTTACTGCATGGGGGGGAGCATCCCCCAATGAAGATATTAAATATTATATATATATATATCTTGCCAAAGTAAAATATTTCACCAACCTAGATTTTCCTGTTCCTCCAAGATTCGAGCTCCACGACTGAGGGTACGCAACCGTGGGCCAACCAAGATGCAGGTGTCCTGGGCCCTGCTAAGAACAGTGAAAGTCAGCCCTTATGGCTGTGTGCCCAGCAACAGGATGGCTAGGCCACGCATGCTCTATGCAAAACACCCAGGTGTATTGAGTGTCAGCCAAATTGAATGCACCAGCAAATGCAAACTGGGCACAGAAAAAGCTATACACGGCTCCAATTCCTGCTTGCCTTGGAAGACAAGCAGCAAGAACCCGAGTGTACTCTACAAATGTTTGTCTAGACGCAGATGTAGCTGCGTGCGCTGTGTCGGCTAGGCCTCACAGGCTGTACAAGACAACGGATTTGCATGCCACTCCCTGTGCGTAGCCCTTGACTCCGGTCAAGAACCCGGCCATGATCCCATCTGTGTTCACTACTGGAATGTCGCTTTGTTCGGCTTTCCACTTGCAATATTGAGGGTTGTGGTCATGTCGGCATGTCGTTTCACTTCTGTTGGAAGGAAAACCCGCTTCCACAGCTCCAATTCTAGACCATGTTTTGATCAACAGGAAGAGCTCATCAATCTGGAAATTCGAAGGCTGCAGAAAGTGTGTGTCATCTTTCATCATGACCCAGTACTCGCCTTGGCAAAAAGAAAGCGAACCATGCAGGATTGTAAATTTGTCAGTCCCTCTATCAATCAGAGCGTCCGTTCTGAAAGTCGGCTTGGAATATACCGCCTCACCAAAGTGAGGACCAGGACAGATAACAAATTCAACCTCAACAATAAAAGGCATCATACCATTTGTAGAATGTTGGAGCGAAGGGGCCAAATCCTGCTTCCAATGTGGATCCACCATGGCTTGACCAACCCCCCCGAGTCTTTGGCTGGCTCAGATCCACCAGCTGGAAGGCACTCGGGCCGAGATCTACCTAGATTTTCCTGAAATAAGGGGATTTCCTTTCCTTAGCTTCCATTTGCGGGTCTAGGTCGTGTGAGGTCGCTATATTTAATATGGTCAGATAATGTCAGATATATGTAATTTCGTTTTTTTTTTTTTTTTGGCAATTTGTCCCCTTCCCAGGCATCGTGAGAATTTGGGAGTTCACACGTCTTTTTATTGTTTGAAGAAATTTCCCAATGACAAAACCGTCGAATGGACTCCATTGAACTCAACAAACATTGGGAAACAAGTATATATACTTAAGAACCACAAGACTTCACCAACCACCAGAAAAATAAAAATAAAAACAATGATATGATATATCTCAAAGGATCCAAACAAAAAAGACAAAACAAAAACAGCAAATTGGAAATCAACATATGTTTTGTTTATCATCTTCCTCCCGATTTAAAGTCAAAATCCATTCAAAACGGCTGATTCCAATATGATGCTGAATCAAGAATCAAGACTCGTCCACCTTGCATAGTTTGACACTTTACAAACCAATCTTCTGTTGCTGGCTGAAATTGGCTCCTTCTGTTGATGGCTGAAATCCCAAACAACCACCTGGGATGTATACTAATGGGATAAACTACCAACCTCAACTGGTTAGCCGGGCAGCCGGATTTCTGAACCATCAACAGGATTTCAATGGCTTCCTTTTTCATGAGAAAAACATCAACATGATCAACACATATCAACTCACTCCCACATCATCCACTGAATACTGTGGGTTGGCCCGGTGGCCCTGGCCGGGCGCATGTGACGCTATCTAATTCACAAATGTCTTCCTTATCTTCTTCCGCTGATGTAGGATTGAATTGATGAACATCTAAAGATAAACGCACCCAATGCCACCAGCCTCAGGATTATAAGGCCTTTATAATAGGTGATTATGAGAGGATGATGGTGGTTGCAGTACTCCCTGAACAAGGCCGTCTATTTCCCCAAAATGGGTGGCATTGGGGGGAGGGGTACCCTGAGCCATGAACGTTCAAATTCCTGACATCCGTGGTGGGAAAATCCATTAACTTGAGGCAACCGACAACCACCAGGTAGTGAGCCAGGAAACAAACCTGCGGCATTTTCGCCATTTTTGGTGATCGATTTTGATTTCAGAAATCCGGAAAATTGGGACCACTTGGGATTTTTTTGGGGGGACACCCTGTATAAGGGTATACATATTACTACATATGGTGGGATGTTTGTTTTGAAACCCGGGTATGCATGTGTATATCTAAATATAAATATATAGTGGGATGAACTATTTACTTGACTGGTGCAGGACCCTCTTCCATAAACGGAATGAATTTGTTTCCAGAAGGTCTAGTTGCACTAAAAGTATTTTCCCCGACATAATGTCAATGTTTGAGTTTGATGCTTATGATTTATTCTGGTTGAATTGTACTCGCACTAAATTAACCAACCTGGATCTCCCTGGAACTACGCAGAAGATTTGCATGAAAGGTAACAAAAACACACCTTGCATATATCCCATAAGATCCATGTATTACATGGGACTGGTATATCTACCTACATTTACCGCCATTTTACCAAGATCCATCTATGTTTTAGGTAAACAAAAAACATCTACCATTTTCGATGGATCCATGGAATGATGCGAATCTGGAGGGGCCCCTCCAACATGCCAACTGCGGGAGCCAACGGCTGAATATCAACGACGTTGGGCTCCGCTTGGAAGGAAGCTGAAAATGAATCGCCAACGTTTCGCCAAAAATTGTTGTTGGGTTCTTATGGGGTTTGGGGATTTTTTAACCGGGAGGGGGGAAATAAAGGGCAACCTTAACCGCAACGTTAATGACACAAATTAAGCTTCAATATATTACATCTGGTTGTTGGTTGAACCAACCCCTTTGAAAAATATGCTCGTCAAAACGGGTTCATCTTCCCCAAATAGGGATGAACATTAAAAAAAAATGTGAAACCACCACCTAGAAAAAAACGTGTCGGTTGCTGCACATGCTTTTCTAGTTGGAGGTTGAGTTGAACCAACCCATGAATGAAAAATATGTGGTGCCGTCAAATTGGATCATTTTTTGCCAGGGTTTCGGGGTAGGAAAAAAACAAATGTTTGAGTTGCCACCACCTAGTTTTACACATAAAAGACTTGCAAAACACAAAGTCTACCATGACTTCGGACTCATAAAGGTGTCATTATGAGGAGAGCATTTTGAAGGTCTAATATGGATTTTACATGATTTTACGATATTGGAAGCCTGGGACAAAGAAACTACTGAGAAACATTGTTTATTCCCACAAACTGGTGACATCTTTTAGAAGCGACGCTTCAAACAAGAAAGATCCTTAACCACAACAAGCTTTTTCTCCCACCAACTATGCCACCTTTCAACAACACCCAAAAAAACATTTCAAACCGTGATCAGTTTTCCAAAACTGTGGATGTTTTTGTTTCTCCACTTGCACAGAAAACGAGCCACTGGAAAAAAAAACTCTTACTTTCCATTATACCCGTTGGTTCATGGGGATCCTTATAATGGTTCTTTAACATTACAAATTATAATCAATAATCCCCTGTATAACTGTTGAAGTCTTTCATTTCCAACAAATCCCCAAAACAACCATGGCTTTATTCATTGCTCAACCCTAAGGATCCAGATGTGCGCTCAGATTTCGGAATGAACCCTACAATCCTATTGTGGATACATGGGATTAGGATCATCAATCCTACGAAGTTTCGGGAGGGGTCTGGATTCTTAGGGATTTATAAATATTATATATATCATATATATATATATATATATCATATATATATATATATAATCTATCTGGATAGAAATCTGAATCTGGTCCCATTCCCCATTTCCCGAAACCTAAAAAAGCTACCCCTCTTTGAGTTCCCACCGCCAGGCTGGTGAAGCTTAATGGCACCGTCTGAGCGGCTTTTCAGAATTTTCAAGCGATCTTTTTCAAGTGGGGGATACATATACCCATAGGATCCATGAGATTGGTATATTTACCTACATGGATGGCTTCAATTTATGGTAAATGTAGGTAAATATACCATACATGGATTCTATGGGATATACACCACCTGAAAATTGAACGAGTTAAGTGAAACCCAAAGAAATAGTATGAAATAGTGATGTTGGAAATGAAATACCCCTTCCAAGCTATGACGTTCAGTAAACATCTTAAGTTTCGAGAGTTTCGAGAACATGTTGAAATGAGCCCCGATATTTTTGGAAAAATGCTTGGGGAAATCATCAGAAAATGGTGACAGCCGAGGTGATTTCAAAGTTACTGACCCAACTTGATATACCTGAGTTAAGTGGAGGTGAAAAAAAACACAACCTTTAAGATTTTTGGATCACGTAGAATCACCCCTTGAAAACACGCCGCTAAATTCACAGGATGCCACAGGATAGTCCACCATGATGATTTCCACCAGATGAAATGAGGATTTTTTATGGCTATGTTAGTTTACCGGAGGGTAAAAGGTCACTGACTCGCCGAATTGTCAAGTATCTGTATATATATATATATATACACGGTGGATGAACAAAAAAAGGTATTTAAATTGACGTAGATTACCCTTACGCTACCGTAAATCTGGAATAAACACCTACATGAATGGTCTTTAAATCCACTAGGAATGTATAGGCTAGGTAATTATTCCAGTCCCGACGGGGCATCCATCTTGCTTACAAAATGTATGCAAATCAGTATGATATAATGATATATATATATATATATGTATACGTATATAATTATATATATAAATATGTACACATAATTCATAAATCGTATTTAGAAACATATACACGTGTGAAATATTTTCACGGTGAAATGTGAAAACCACACAGGTGGGCTTCGACAAAAAAAGACAAGGACTTCCAGGTATCCTGCTTGGTGAGCAACATCATTCCTCATCTTGTAGAATGGGGGGGAATGAAGAATCGAATGGGTTCATCTTCTAACAATCTGGTGCAAGACCAATAAGAAGGGAAATTCGACGTGCCTTGGATGTTTCAATACAGCAATGAATAATGTTCACAATTTGGGTTTTTCCCGACCGGCGGTTTGTTTGGTGGCTATATATAATTTGCTCAGACTGTGTTGTTTTCCTTTCAATTTTTCTCTTCTCCACATCTGATCCACGTTGATCTAAAGAAATGTCTTCTCACATGAGATGTCTGTTTCTGTCCACTGCTAAACTTGAGATGTTTGTTTGTTTCACACTTGTTTGTTATCTAGCCCATATTCTGCATGTATGGAATATCTACCTAAATGAATGGCTTAACTCTACGGTATTCATGATTCCTGCAGGTAAATATACCATTCCCAATGGAGCGTCTGGGATTTGACAGCTTGGACGAAATGATGGAGAAAAAAACGAAAAAAAAACAGTAGATCAGTATATCTTCGGTGTACCACCCGACCAGTAACAGTCGGAAATGAAGCTTTATAGTCATTCCGTACTAAGAATGGAATAATCCTGGTGGTGACTGTACTGGGTGGGGGTAGTTCCCAAGAATATCTTTTTCTCAAGATCAAATATATTTCGGAAAAACAAAACCTTCCTGATGATTACAGTAGTTCTTCTCCAGGATGTAGTGAAGCCCAGCCAGACCACAACGTGTAGAAGTACCAAGAGGTGTTGTTTTAGAAGCACAGCCAGTAAAACAACCAAGAAAGAAGATCCTTGTTGTATACTGCAGCAGCGCCAACGAGAAGAGCTGCAGCTACGCCCCAGCGGATAACGAGAAAGGAGAGATACGCATCTCCATCGAGGAGCAGAGGTCCATCCGGCACATCGAGGAGCATTAGCCCCTTCTCCATCATTGTTTTTTTGAATCCCGGAGACTCCAAGTGGTTTGAGATTTTCTGTGACGATCAGTCGGAAGCTGAACATGTTCCTTTGAAAGGATTTGTTTGGAGAGCATTTGGAAGAGATTTAAGATTTGTGTTTTAATTGTTGACTGCACTTTAGAAGAGCCATGTCTTCCACCGTCGAGATCAGAGGAACGTCTCAATGTGGCTTCATTCATGCCTTCCATCCCAACCTTTCCAAACAAATATGTGACTAGTTGGTGGTTGAGTTTCAACCCATGAATGAAAAATATGCGAACGTCAAATTGGATCATTTCCCCAGGGATCGGGATGAAAATAAAAAATCTTTGAAACCACCACCTTCAAATATGTGACGGTTATTAGTTTGGTTGCAAAAACGTAAACCAGTTTAGACACGGGGCCGTTGATCAGAATATCTACTACCAGTTCTACAATGATTCTGTGCTTCTGACTGCGCATCTTCAAGAAACATCCAAAATCTATGGAAAAAAACACCACTTCAAAAAACGACAGACCAATATCAATCTATCTAGTAATCGAGTTTTAGCTACCACTTCAACATTTGCAAAAATTCAACCAGTCAACCAGCAGTTACCAACATTTCTTGGGTTTCCCAAGCTGATCTTAACCAAGGCGTGATGGCATCCACCTCAGATTTTTTGGTCCAAGGGTGGTGGTTTCAAGCGAAGAAAATGATGAAAGACCCCACTTAAAAAAAAATGATTGGACGACTATTGGTATCAATTGTTGATGTTCATTGTTCATCCTTTTTTTCCATCTATGGTTTTTTTGAAGACTTGCTAAAAATTAGGAAGGCGGCAATATTGTATATAATCGATATATGAATGAAGATTCACAAGATCCTGCAGGATGGGATTTTTTGTCACGAAAGGCCTCTCACCATGGGCGAATTCATTCTATGACGGGGCCACCAATCCGGAATTCATGGGTCTGTAACAAGTTTCCAATCTCAGATTTGTTTCTGCAAGAGAACTGAGGCAGAATTCACTACAAATTCTTGTCTTGACACCGACCTGTTTCGTGTTTGTTTCGTGTGTTTTTTCTCCAAGTTTTTGTAAAAGGCTTTGGGTTGTCATACCTTGGCGACGCTTCAATGGCCCTGCCATCGGGAACATTTGGCCAACATCCGAAGAAACAGTTTCAAGCTGCCCAGTGACCAACACAAAAGCGGTCGGTGAAAGGATCACTGGCCCATCCCAGTCCTAGTGAGATGCTGCTGGAAGAATATTGTTTGTTTTGCGGAATTAAAGCATGAGTCATGATTGCACGTGTATTTTAAGATGATGTTTCGCCCACCATATGGTAGTATAGTTTCGAGATGAAAAACACGTTTGTTTCTTTTGATGACCAGGTTGGGTACGAAAAGAACCTAGCCAAAGCACGGTGGTTTACAAACATAGATAAAATACTGTAAACAAAATATACCATGTAAACATATGATATTCTTCTTCTGCAGCTTTTCAAGGGGCACAACTACTACTTAGACAACCTGGCAGCAATGCACACTATATCATGATATTATGATTTTAGGAATTCGCACGTACATAAATGTATATATACATATATATATATATATATACAGTACATATAATGATATATATATATACAAATGAATGCGGTTGTTCATTGCTCAAGTCGTGCTGGGTTTTCAAGTGCACACTTGAAAACATTTGAGTCAAGTTTGATCATTTCTCATGTCTCCTTCTCCCTCTAGCCTTTGTTGGCTTCATATTCACAGGGAGTTACTTCATATGACGCCATTCTACTTCACCCAGCAACAAACATATACTAATTGGTGGCTTCAATCAATCTGAAAAAGTATCAGTCAACGCGATCTTTTCTAAAGAGGAGAAAATTTGCGGAGAAAAATGACCCTCCCTGAAACTAACGTAGCACCTGAAAATCAATGGTTGGAAAATGAAATTGTTCCTTCTGGGATGCCTATTTTTCAGGGGGCAACACCCGTCCAGTTCGGGGTCGTTGCCCTTTGAAAATCCCCGTCCAGTTCTCGTTCATGCTGTTCCGCCGGTGGGTTCACACGGTGGATCTTCACCTTGGATAAACCCACTTGGTGGGTCCCGGGGTGGGTTGGGGTGGGTCCCGGGGCTTTGGAAATGATTGGAATCTGCAAGAAGGGGCTCGGGACCCTAGTTATAAGGTAGTTATAACCCCAGCAAGCCCTATTTAACCACGGTTGTAAATGGGTACAACGAGGGATAAATCCACTTATAGTAGTTAGGGGGCCCCATCTTCTGACAGATTGGAACACCTCAGAAGATTACTCCCCTGAAGTTTAACAGTTCGCCCCTGAACATAAGCCGGGCCCCAAAAGGAAAGTAAATAAAGTCATCTTCCAAACCATCATTTTTCAGTGGCTATGTTAAACTTCGGGGGTGTAACGGCAGGTTCACCTATAAATCACCCAATTGTACAGGTTCACAACATCTTCCAGGTTCCATCATGACTTCAGGTTCCAGGCGTTAATCTTCCAGGGTGTTATTTCTGCAAAGGACTCCCTTTCCACCAAAAAAACATCTCCTGGATGAATAATTCCCCAAATGATTGAAAATGGTGAGAGGAACGACGGTGAAGAATCAGAAATATCAGAATCAATCCCAAACTGCTTGCCGTTTTCTTACCCTGCCTTTGACAATGGGTAACTTCTGGTAGACAAAACAAATTGGTGCTTGCTTGTGATCCAAGATCTTCCACGATATTTTCTCAGCAAATATTTCAAAACACCCCAAAAATCGATATCAAAAGACCTTGTAGGGGTGTATCTAAAATTCAAAGACAAGATTTTAATCAGTATAGTTATCTAGACATATCTAGGCTCCATCCATGTCCATCCCACCCTTCTGCAGAAATGACTTGCAGATTCCGGTTCCAAGTTTTGGAGCGAAACACGGGTTTTGACGTTTCGATTGTTTTTTCTGATTTGTTTCTGGTTTCTAATCCCATAGAATCGATGTATGGTATATTTAACCTACACCATAAAAATCAACCAAATGTAGGTAAATATACCATACATGGATCCCACGGGAATGTGTTGCCTATGATTCTTGGGAGGGTCTAGTTCCAAAAAGGCAGAACGGAACCTGATAGGCCTGAATGATGACCAAATTTTCGGAAGGAAAACGGCAACCCTTTGTGCGGGTGCAGGTATTTGTTTGGGTCCAACTACTTCAGCGGTTGGACCAGTTTTTCCCTGAAGAAAATCGTGGTTTCATTGCTTTCCACAAATGACATCCAAATGTTTAAGATAAGCAACTCCCATACCATCCATGTATGACATATTTACCTACATTTGGCTTAAATTTATGGTATATACACGTATATAGGTAAATATACCATGCATTGATCCTACTGGACTCTTATGCCAACAAAACGCCCGAAGCATCTGTCTGTTCTGGTTTCGTTTACCAAGCGTTTGTATGGCAAAACTAACCAAACAGAAAAGCTTCACCAGCTGAGAATATATGGAATATGCAGGCAAAAGAAATAGCCAGTAAGGAAACTACATCCAAGGATCAGAATTGTGTTTCTGTCAAAAAAGTTGACGTCAGTAAATATATAAACGTATTGACATATAAATACATAAATATATATACATTCATATACCTTACACATCTTATACATCAATGATGCTTCATTTCATGTCTATATCTACTGACCCTTTACTAGAACTGAGCTGACCCCTGTTTTTGTTTTGCCCAACACCAAAAGGACGACACATCTCCACGTCCACGACCCCGACCCGTTCGGAGAAGGAGTCCATCTTTGAGAGGCAAGTGAAGAGGAGATTGATCTGAGTAGAGCAGGTGATCAGTTGGGCATGCTGTCGTTGGTTATTTTGAATAGCCATACCATGCCACGGAACGAAAAGGTATATATGTATAAACCGATCCATGCATGGTTGAATTTTATGGGATCAATGTAGGATAATATAACTTTTTGTCCCATGGATACGTCATGGGTAGGGGCTGACATCTTGTGTCAGCTTGTTTTTGAGGAATATTTCAGTCATCAGTTTGGGACCCTGGTGAAAAAGTTGTGTTATATGACGGGGATTGACGAATTCTATCCACCCTAGGCCCAAAGAATCATTGGACCCTCCAATTCAGAGGGGGTTGAACCTGTATAGCAGGGGAGTATAGGTCATCAAAATGGCCAGGTTTATTATTTTTTTGGGGGGATTGTTTTAGCCATGATTTTTTGTATGTATTCCAGGATCTGAACCAACCCAACCAGGATTTACATGATTCATGGCACTGGATCCTAGGGAGTTTCAGTGGTTTTTGTCAACAGCAATGACATGGAAACGTTAACAACTTTTGCTGTCCTGCCGGAGGAAGATTTGTCTTAAACAGGTTCAAGAGGATGGAAGTGGGTTTAAGTGGATGTAAGTGGGCGCCAAATGTTTCAAATATAATGTAATAACAATGTAAATCTGATCATATACCCCACAGATTTCTGTGTGGGTTGTAAAATCTTACACCTCACTGACCTTATACACTTATCCCAGGTTCCTTTCCACGACACTTCAATATCGGAGATATTCTCCGTGTTTGTGTGTTTCTTCCAAGCTGTTTTTCCTACCACCAAAGGTCCTCGGAAAAAACACTATGTCAACCCGGGACCCGCTTCTGGTGGATCGGTGGATCTCCATCTCCCACGGGTTGTCTTTTCAAGTTGAAAAATGACCGCACCTTTTAGCGAAAAACGTTGAGTGCGTGTCATTCCATTCTTGGAGGTTCATCCAAGTGGATGTAAGTGGTTAGTAATCCCCATTTACACAAAAAACAAAAAGGCCATTTAAAGAAGGGGTCCCGCAACCCGATCCTTAGGGGACAACAACGATCACATACGATCACCATGGTTCTCAACCACTTACAAGAACCTACTAACAAATGGGATATATTGCGGTTGTAAAATAATCATAATCTTGGATTTGCTTGTTGGATGCTTGGAAAGAGTTCCAAACATATTCTCCTGGAATGATCCTCCAAGTTGTCCCACTTTTCCCTTCAAATCTTCACCACATCTTCTCTTCAGTTTTCAGGATTCCTGACAGCATAGCGTACCAAAGTGCCAATGATGCACGCGGGCCTCAAAGGTGTTTTTTCTGATGTGACGTGGGATTCTCCAAATTCAGGGTCCTTAAAAATCCCTTGAAAAATGCCATCAAATGGGAAATGAGGGAGAAATAAAGATGGTCTTCTGAGATAACACACCCTGTTTTTTGCTTTCAACAGCTGGGATGTAAAAAACAACGATTAAGAAAAGAAAAGCGACAAGGAGTCTATTTGTATGTGCCTGGAAAAACAAGTTGCTGTTAATTTCCATCAACTTTACCCCTAAAACCAGCCATAGCTGCCTCAACAAAAAAGTACTTTCCTATGTTTTCCAGGTGTTCAAATTTCAACTCGTTCTGAATCTAAGATGGCATGTTCCTCAAAATTTGCCTCGATCAGGAAGTGTTTTTGAGATACATCCCATGGATGGTAGACGTGTAGTACAGCAAACAGTCACCGGGCTACTACCTTCAAGTCTGTACTAAGTCCCAACATGGCATCCGAAAAAACCACTGCGCCCACCACTTGAAAGGCACTGAATTTGACAAATGTTTCAAACCTTATGGGAGCAATGAAAAAAACACCTGGTTGTTTGGAGTCTTTTGGGTCTTTATTACTACCCAGTGAGCTTTCTCAAGTATTGCAACCAGAATTTGGGGATTCCAAATCCTGGGTGCTTTCAAACAACAATGCCGCATTGAAAAAGTCCATCCTTAGAATCTGGTCCCTTTCAAAGCTGAGAATTTTCGAAAAGGCCTTTTTTGTCATCCTCACCATGCAAACAAATTTGGCCAAAATGGTACAACAGTCATCCTCACCATCCCCAAAAAAAACAGAGGTTTCAAGTGCGGTCCTTTACGGGAAGCTTTCTTTTGTCGTAGTTGTAGTCGTAGTATCAATAGTAGTCAGTACTTAGAGGTTCAGGATACTTACTAAGCGGATAGTAACCAGGGTTATAACCTCTATAAGTGGGTTATATGTCCACTAGGGTTATAAGCCTACATATAACCAGTTTGTGGTAGTGGTAGTGGTAGTGGTAGTGGTAGTGGTAGTTCTTGTTGTTGTCGTCGTCGTCGTTGTTGTTGTTGTTGTTGCTGCTGCTGCTGGTGGTGGCGGCCGCGGTGATGTTGGTGGTGTTGGTGTTGCTTCTGCTGTTGTTCTTGTTCCTGCTGTGCTGTTCCTGTTTTTGTTGGTTCCCTGTTAGAAACAGAAGGATGGATGTCTACCCTCTTCAAGTGAACCATTTCCCACTTTCGAGGGAGAGTAGATCCACAATCAACCACAGGTACTTACAGTACATAATAGTAGTAAACATATATATATTAAATATATGATGGGTACCATGAGTATATTGATGTTTCCGAAAATAGTGGTACCCCCAAATCATCAATTTTAATAGGGTTTTCCAGTATAAGTATAAACCATCCATTTTGGGGCCCAAGAGTCAAACCTGGCGGTGAAAAAACAGCCATTTTTTTCCTAAGCAAAACAGGGCAAACACGCCAAAAAGTTGAGGCTCCAGACATCAAATGTTCAGAGCCCACTTGATGAGCCAGTATCTGAGGGTGTCAGCATTGAGAACTTCGAAAGATCTTGGGAAGGAATTACGTACCCCTCCAAAAAATGGGTGTTTCCGAAAATAGTGGGTTTTACCCCTAAATCATCCATTTTAATAAGGTTTTCCATTATAAACCATCCATTTTGGGGTACCCCTATTTTGGGAAACATCCAAATGTTGTTTTATAGACTTTAAAGCGCTGAAAACGTGACGTTTGCTTACCAACAATATACAAACAAACAAGTTGGTCATTACAGGTCAATTCTGAAGTTCTTCTCAAGGACGATTTCCGAGTTTGCAAAAACAAAAACATTGCAAAATGCTTTGATCGGGAAATCCGTTTCTATACACTGCGATTGACCCAGCTTTCATGGTCTGCAACTGGAGAAAGGGCTCAGGCTATCATTATACCCATGACCTATGAGAGCATTAAATGAATAACCACATAACAAGGACATGACTTAAGGGCCCGTGGTTTGGGTTTGTTGTAGCTACTTGGTCGCGGCCCTCAAAGATGGCAAGGAGTCTCAAATGCATCAACCTTCCATCTTGGTCTGGAAACACACAAAACATACCCTCCGGGGAATGATCACATATCCTCCATCAATGGCACGTCTGAGTCGAGGATTTTGCCAACTTCCCCAAGGTGGGATATGTGATCGTTCAAAATTGCAGTTCGTTCCCCCAAGAAAGCGGTGAAACTTTTTTCTTCAACAACCAGGTGATTCAAGCCGTGACCTTTTTTTAAGCCTTAATTGGAGGTCACTTATTAATTAACCTTTGATTTCGGGTCACGTGAAATCACCATCCCAAAAATTTGAGAGCACAAGGACTTGCCAAGCAGGAAGACATGATTCAAAGAAAAAGTGAGAAAAAACAGCCAATAAGGCAGGAAACTCATCTTGGGCACCTCATTGACACAATTATTTGTTGAATCTTTACCCGCATGTTTCACCACTGGGCTCCCCAAACGTAGGTCATTGGATACACCAAGTAGCCTGAGCACTTGAACTTGCTGCTATTCCATTGTTCTAAAGACCAAAGAGGAGAAGTAGTCTTAAAAAGGGACCCAACAAACTACTGGTTGGTGGCTTCAACCCATCTGAAATCTTTTCCAAGTAGGGGGAGAAAATAACAAATGATACACCCCTGAAATTTAACATAGCCCCTAAAAATAGGCAATTCCAAAAGGAAACTCATCTTCCAACCATCATGTTTCAGGTTCCATGTGCAATTTCGAGGGTGTAAAACATATTTGAAACCACCACCCAGACTAGGCTGAGATATAGTGATACTTCTGTCTGTCGAGATATGATTGCAACCTCCAAGCTCAACCGTTTGGATCAAGTGGGTTGTTTTCCTTAACAAAAATCGGGGTGAGATTCAAGTTGCATAGTAATTTTATTGGGTTGAGATTAGTTTAATTTTTTGTTGTTGGGTATTCTGTATTCTATTATCGAAGGAAGTTTAGAAGTGATTCACAACAACCAATCTCTCCTATAGGTTTCCTATTCTTGAAACTTCCGCCACCGCCTCGTGCGGTGCTACTGGTATGTCCATTGTCGTTGTGGTGGTTTTAATATCCCTAGTTAGAACTGCAACTACCTGTATGGGCCCCATCCCAAATCACTCCTGTAACATCATACTCCCATATGCTCCATGTATGTTATATTTAGTTTCCTACATTATCCTACATTGAGTGGATTTTTTGTGGAATATGTAGGTAAATATACCATACATGGATTCTATGGGTCATACTGGTTGAACAAAAAAACACGCGCCACAGGGAGCCACAAGATGTGGTCCTTGTGGTGATATTCCGAACGAAAAAAAAGAAACAACGACAAAAAGAACACCAACAAGCCAACTGCTCAGATCAATGTATTAATATCAACATCCACTTACAACTTTACCAACTTCACCATAGAAAACCCGGCCCTACGCATAACTGCTTCAACGTTTAAGGATGCTTAAGGAGTTTTCCTCATTTTTTGTCGCCTTTTCGTGGATTTCACCAAGAGACGGCCCCACCAAGTTGGCGATTGGCTTCCTATCGACGGATCCATAAAATCGATGGATGGGGGGGTAAAGCTTGGCTAAGCATGTTGATGATGTATATCCCTAAGAATCCTTGGACCCTCCAATGGAAGAGGGGTCAGGATTCTTAGGCATATTCTATTTCTCCGGAATAATGCGGGGAGACTTTTCCCACCCGGAAGATTTGGACATGTATCATCGATATTCATCGATTCAAAGTCAACGTTGACAACCGGTATCCGAGGTTTTAAAATCTTCTTACGTAAATCCTAAAATATCCAAACTAGTTGGTGGTTGAACCAACCCCTTTGAAAAATATGCTCATCAAAATGGGTTCATCTTCCCCAATTTTCATCCCGGGTGATAATTTGAAGCCCCTGATTTTGTAGAGGAAATGGCTACGGGGATTAAAAAATATTTGAAACCACCACCTAGCCAAGCTTTTTGGGGAGAATTCCCATGTTTTTTTTCCGCCGTTTCTTTGGAGCGCTTGGAACCTCATCAAGACAAGACAAGGTGGAGGGGTTGGGTGGTGACATCTGGCATGGGAAATCACCTAGTAAGCCGTATAGATACAGCTTATGTAAGGGAAAACCCAGCCCCAAAAAAGCCGAAAATTACTAAATAAGGTTCAGTATCTCACTTTAGGTACCTGAAACTTTTGGTGATTGTAAGGAAAAAAAATCGAAAATCGTTTGGAGATGCTCTCCTTTTTCTTGGGACCCAATGCAATGTAAAACATTGTACTCTGGAAACGTGCCACAAAAAAACAGGGGACAACTTACATTCCAAATTCAACAAAAAAAACATCTGCAAAAGGAACGATTTGAATTATCTATTTTACCCATACGATCCATGGGGCTGGTATATTTAGCTACAGTTACCATAAAAACCAACCATTCATGTAGGTAAATACACCAGTCCCATGGATCCTATGGGTTATACCTGCCAATTCATTGACTCAGTGACCTTTTGGAAAAGGTTTTTTGTGACCTCCAACAAGGGGTATCAAACTCATGGAATCCGCCAATTATGTAAGGCTATGTTAGGGAGCCTCCCTGAAAACGTTTCGCCGCTCGCACCTGTCGCACCTGTCAAGTTCCGCACTTTCCCAGGCATCAATTTTGCAGGTGCTGGAAAGCTGTCAGTTTTTTCCATCGAGGGTGTTTTTTTCGATGTTTTTCCTACGTGAGTGGAAATCAAAAGCTCCAAGAGTTCCAATCTCACAGAAATTTGACAGACCTTCCAAAGTTACAACCTTCCAAATGTAGGATTTTTTCCAAAATAGATGTTTTTTTTTCCAAAAAAGGGGATCATACCGGGAATGTTGGAGCCTCTTTTTTTGGAAAAAAAAACTGGTGTCCCAAAAACACGCTTTGGAATCAGTGGCGTAGCTGGAAGCCAAACAAATAAATAATAATTCCTCCGGTTTTGGAGAAGTAGTCCCATTGCCAAGAAACAAAACAAAGTAACAAGCAAATACACCCATGAAAATTAACATGTGCCCTGAAAGGGGACCATTTCAGAAGAAAAATTGTTTTCCAACCATCATTTTTCAGGGGATATGTTAGTTTTTGGGGGAGTATCATCTTCTTTTGTGATTAACCCAAACACAACAGATCTGGCCCATTCACCCCTTTGAGCGCTCCTTGAAACATGTTGAAAGTGAGGGCAGTGAGCACCATAAGTGTCACTGACACCTAGCGGTTCTGCTGAAACTCGTCTCCGTTTGTGGAACTTCTTTCGAACAATTTGGTGCTCCTTTGTAACTACAGTCCCTCAAGCAAAGTCTGTGAGCATAATCTTCTGTAAGAGTCCATGGAATAAACATGGCATATATAATCATATAAAGTTCTTTGATGTTCTTAATATAAATTTAATTTGCCTGGTTAACTAACATGGCAATAAAACCTCTGATGAAATTACCGGATTGAACGTGAAAAAAAAAATCATCGCTATGTTTGTTTACTGTAGAGACTTGTTAAATTCAAACAGTCGCCTTGAACGTGCTCTCCAACAATGAAACTGTCCTGGTTCTTCAACGCATGCACAACGAAGCCATCCCGCTCCAGATTTGTCAGTTTTCAACCGTGGCAACCAAAACCAATTGAGAGAGTTCTTGTTTCATAAATGGTGTGCCATTTCGATTCTGTCCAATGGTAGCATTTATGACCTTTATATATATATATTGTAACATTTATATTCAGTTCAAAAACGAAAACCAGAAAAAACAACATTGGAAAAAAAAAAACATAAATTGAAAAAAAAACAATCCACATGAACCCATCCTTCCATCCCTTCCACCTGCACCATTGCCATCTCCATTTGGTGCTTTAGGACGCCGGTTCCGCCGGCAACAAAAAAATGGTTGGCCCCGCGGCCGATTGAATTCGCGGTCACTACGGCGCAATCCGAACTCGTGGCGAGTGGCTGATATCTTTTTCTATCTTCAAAATATCTTACCTAGTAGTTGTTTGTAAATTCATAGCAAAATGTTTTCTTTGAGTCTTGGAAAAGTTTAATTTTCAATGTCTCAAAAACTTGCCCCAGGTATTTTTGAGAATCTGTTGTTCGCAGTGGTTTGTGCCTCCACGCGATCCAAATAGGGAAGCGCAGCGATGGACGTCAATGGTATGAGGAATGTGGGGGAAGCCTACTAAAGGATGGTACTTGCTTGGAGATAGCAACTTGTCCAAACCTCCTGGAAGCAACAAAGATGTTGAATTTGTTTGGATTCAACTGTTTTTTTGTGAAGTTTTGGGGGTGATATTTCTAGGGAATATGTGCACTTTCTGGAGAAACTTTTTGCCATACTTTCTTGATGGCGAACCAGTTGAGGTGCTTAAAGATTAAAAAAGAAAAACATATTTAAAGCAAAGTAATGAATGGGATATGCACCATCTCAACAGGATGTTACAGTAGCTTAAAATCTTGCAAATCCTTTGAAACTTATTTTGTTGTTCATCGGGTCGATCTCCACCTTTACATTTTAGAGCATTCATGGGGATCTTTTTCTCCCTGTACATCCATATTGTGCATGTTCGGGGTGTTCTTGTCATACGTGGTCCACAAGAAGCAATTTAGGAACTCAGCAAACATACTGTACCATATTTCACCTAAACCATCCATGTTTACGACTCGTAGACCTACATGTCTACAGCAGGAACTTAAAAACCATGTTGGATTGGAACCATCCATTTTTCAGGACTCTGAAAAAACACATCACTTCACCTAAACATACCTTGAGCAATCATCACATTGATGGTGAGTTGGGTGGTTGGTTGAAGGTAATTGTCTATATCTAAATATGAATATATATCCACATAGGGAGTCCAACCACCATTTTTCATTTGTTGATTCATGAACGACCATTTTTTCCAACGGTTTATCATCCAAACGGAACCACCGTCTTCAGAATGGTGAATTCCACAGTGTATATAATGAAGATTATTGAAGTGTCAAGATGTGCAGTGATGTATAAATTATATCAATACCATGTAGTATTTGAATCTGCCATCGGGCCCCTGTGATCACTTTCTCTGTAGCCCATCTTTCTCGCTTGCCAAAAGAAACCCTCCAAAACACCCGATTACCAGCACAACATGTGCCATTGTATAGTGCTTGGATGGTCACAAATTTCAGGAGTCAGTCTGGTAAACTTATCATGATTCACCAACCCAATTTTCTTGAGTCCACTATTGAAGTCTCTTTCCCTTACAAAAAAAGCACTGCTACTTGAGGGAACCAGCTGTTTGGCTGGAAGAAATCCTTCGCCTTCAGTGAGGCTTATAATCCCCAAAAATACCTGGGTGGTAGTAGTAGCAGTAGTATAACCTCATATGTTTTGTTGACACAAACAAACAGCCCTAAGAATCCTGACCCCTCAAGTCAATGGCTATTTTGAGGACCCAAAAACACCCCCAAAACGTCATACGGGGTTCATTCACCCTTCCATTGGAGGGTCCAAGGATTCTTAGGATTTCTTGGGGAGGGTCCCTTATTCAGTGCTCAATTGCGAGTTACCTTGGCTCCAGGACGAGGTTGGCGCGCACCTCCTCATCCCGTGGACCAATCTCCACGAAAGTGTTCTTGACCCTTCGATTCGAGAGGGGTTAGGATTCGATCATTGATATGGGTGTTTCCAAGAATAGGGATACCCCAAACTGGATGGTTTACATTGGAAAACCCTATTAAAATGGATGATTTGGGGGTACCACTCTTTTCGGAAACATCCATATGGAGGTAAGATATGCTTACGTGATCTTAGGTGTATATTTACCCATAGGATCCATGGCACTGGTATATTTACCTTCATTTACCATAAAAAGATCAACCAAATGTAGGTAAATATACCATACATGGATCCTATGGGATATGAATATGAATATGAAGGTAAATGCAAATGTACATGAAAATGTATACATATATGTATATTTTATGTATATATACGTATACATAGTAAGGGGCTATGCAGTATGCGTATAACCAGGAAACACATCAATTAGCACAACTTACCGGGACCCACTACCATGTATGTATGTTACACCCGTGGGGGCTATACAAAATGGTGGTACGGCAAAGAACCACATTTGTCACTTTGGGGATATGGACTCTATGATCATGTAGGGGTATCACTATATTTGAGATAAACCCTCAAATATGTGTCTAAAAAAACAAACATATATATGTATATATACATATGTATATGTATATTGTCCCCCTGAGGCCCTACAAAATGTAGGTCTTTGGGGGGGCTGCTGACCATATATATATATATATAGATAATACTATTTTATGTTTGGGATCCCCAATCCCTCTACGAAGAATCATCGACCAGGGTGGCTACATGTTTTTTCATCAGTTCTAGTAGCAAATGCCCATACCGAATGTTCAAAAAAAAAATCTCGGAGTAAAACCAACCAATATACTGTATAAGGAAGTTCTTCATGAGGTTGCATTCCCGAAAACTAAGATTACAATGGAAAATCTCCATGTTTAATAGGAGATACATCTTTAAATGGTTGGGTTCTCCATTGTCATGCTAGTTTTCTGGAGGACACCAGTTACTACCCCCTCATCTTGACCACTTCCATCACAAGTGCTTCCCATTGACTTCCTGAACACCATTGGGAAGCAATAGAGAAGATTGGGGATCATCCCCTTCACTTGGACAGGATTTCCCCCAAGAATCCCACAATGTGTGGCCCCCTACGATCGTAATAAGTGGAGTTATACTCCAAAAAAAAAAGGGTGAAATAAACCCCAAGTCACTACTTTATAAGGCCAGTTATAGGGGTAGTTATAACTCCATTTACAGCTGGATCCGGGGCCCACGAATCGCATCATCCAAGAAACTCAATGATGAGTCCTTTTTTCTTCACGTGGCTGATAATTGTAACTGCTCACAGCCCCGGTCGCTTGCTTGCTGCACAGCAAGCTTCACTAAGCAGTGGGTGCAAACAGTTGGGGGAGTCGCATTTCTGTGTCTGGGGAACGGCAACATCAAAATTGCGACCCCCTGACAAACGATTAACATCTACCTGGAACGCCAAGTGTCCTATTTCTTTAGGCAACTTTACCCCTAAAACCAGCAACTATTGCCTAAAAAATGGGGCACTTGTCTTTCCACGTGTTATCGAAATGACAAATCAGCTACGTGTTCTATTTGTCCATCGGAGAGTACAATACCTCCCTTCAAAAAATAACCAACAACAACAAATTCTGGATGAAATATATTGGCCAATCTGGAGAAAGCTCTTTTAAGGAGAAACTAAGGAGAAACTTGTACGTGACTAAACTGCATCAGGTGAGGATGATGATGTTTTTGTTGTACGTGCATTTACAAAAAAACATCAATGACGAATCTCTGTTTCGAAAATGAATCAGTTACCCAAAATTCAACATGTCAATCAACTTGCATGATCTCTCCGTAAAAATAGAACGATGGAAAAACTCGGAAAAACCTACCACAAATCAAAAAAGAACACGTTTGCAAGACTCCAAAGAACGCTCAAGGAAAAACAATAGTAGAATAATGATTTGTTACCGAGAAAATGGCAAGTTTTATTCAACATGAGTGGATTGATGTAGTACTTATTCAAATTCACCATCTAAAACTCGTGACTGGAAGATGTTGTTCTCTTCTTCCGAATTGATTTTTCGGCTCAGGCTAGTGAAATGGTCAAATCCCGTTTGCTATGATATCGTGTGTGCAGTAATGATGATATCGTACAAACTCACCTCTTCATCACCTGTGCGAATATAAACGTATATATATACAATCACAATACAAGTTGCATCTAGTTATATATGTATATGAGGGTTGTTCTAAATTCTTTCATCTGGAAAACGCCATCTTCGCCAAAAAAAAATTCTTTCGCCGAACTTTCGCGAACTCCATGTTTATCTTTCGCGGTACATGTTGGCNGAAAAAAACTTTAGCCGAGACTGTTAATTGCATACCGAAAGGCTTACGCAAAGGAAACCCCTTTCAAGGACCTTTTGCTCAACTCTCAAATATATATATATATATCCAGTTGTTAAGAACTATTATGATGAAAGTAGTGGATGGTAATCAAAAGAACAAGAACAATCACTCATGATGTAGATATAATTATCTGATTTTGGCGCATTCCGGAAGAAACCTGTTGAGAACGAATATCAGAATACAGTATCTATAGATGTATTGGCCGAGTTCTAAACAAAAGACATGAACGCTAGTCACTCACATGATCCTGGTGATGACTGGAATCCTTCCCCAGAGCATGTCCCAAGCGTCTCCCGATTTTATCGCTGGAATTGTCATATGCAGCGACACGACGCGACTGGGACACAAAGTCGTCCCAAGCTGTGCGAATCAGACATGATGGCTGAGGGTATTGAGCAAACTTTTAAGCTATGAAATCAAAATCACTGCTCCAGCCATCCGGTAAGCCGGTGATTTGCTGGAGTTGATCGATGACCCCATTGCAAATTATAGGAAAATATATATTATATGATTACAAATCACTGGCTAGCATGTGCATGTTTCCAACAAAATGCAGTCAAGATTGTATTTTTTTCGAACCGGTTGGGCATCTAAGAACCAACAAAAATACCATTCATGTGACTGGTATATTTACCTACATGAATGGTTGATTTTTATGGGAAAATGTAGGTAAATATACAATTTTTTATGGGAAATGGCTGGGTAAATATACCATACTAACATCGAAAACCTTTGCCCCCTCGTCGTTCAGTCATACCCTAGGAATCCAGACCCTTCTTCTAAAAACAAACTCCAGACCCTCCAATGTGTTCAACCCCCCCCCAAAAAAAATACTCAATAACATCTGCATGTAACACCTTTTACATCCTTTTACCATGTGTTTTTCAATATATGTCGAAAAAAGGGAAAAAAATCCCCATTTTTTGTTGAAGGAACAACTTCCATGACTTTGGCGAAACTTCAACCCCAACGGCTGAACTAACAGCTCGCTGAAACTAACAAAGCACCTGAAAATAGGCCATCCCAAAGGGAATCTAGTATTACAACCATCCATTTTCAGGTGCTATGTCAGTTTCAGGGAGTGTAACAGCTCGCTGAAAATTGATGCAGTTGGAAGGTGGAAGATGACTTGGTTTCCTTTTCGGATTTTGATGTTTTCAGGTACATGAATCTACAATCGACAGACAGGTGCAGGATTGTATCCATTGACAGTATTTCCTTCGAGAGTAGCAACTTCTCCAGAAAATATCCTACCTTAAAGTAAGAAACAAATTACGGAAGGTTCCTCCACACCCCACCCAGTAACAGTGGCAAATGAAGGTTTATACGAATCCACTACTAAAAAGGTAAATTCCGGATGCTGACTGGCATCCTGGGTAGTGGCTAGATCCAACTTAAGTGTATCCGAGGACACAAAAAATGAACAAATGCTCAATATTTCACTGGCATCGACTGAGGAGATGCATCGAACATATATCCAGTTCTCTTGGTTCCAACATGTCTATATATACCACAACCATCCATAACCACTTGTTTCCAACAACTCACCAGCAATTTGCATAAAGAAATGGGTACACGGAAGGGTTTAAGACGAGATGATCACGAAAGAGTGATGATTTCGGGACTCTTCCAAAGCAAGTCCTGATTGAAAAATAACCTTTGCCAAATTGATGGCATCAATTTGATCACTAATACAATTCCACGAAAGTCATGTTTTAGAAAATGATATTAATATGAAAGTATAGTATTCAATACCCCCCCCCAAAAAAAAAAACACTTACGACGTTTGACCCCAACAAAAATCACCTTAAAATCGTTGAAGCCGGCAATTTCCTCCAGCCCCCAAGCCATCACTATTTAGGGTCCAGCCGTACACTTTTGCAAGGAAAAAATCTGATCCCCCTGGTCTACAGCATCCCAGTCTTCTATGGTTGAGAACGTCCAATTCAGTGGCAAAAATTGTCTAATATGCTTTTGATAAAACAAGGACCAAAAACTATACCAACCTGAAGTTTTGGATAACATATCTTGCACTAGTATATATTACGGTATATGAATTGTTGGCATATTATGGTAATCAAGTATAAGTGTGCAAAAAGGGGCGGTTTGGTATATTGCGGCATACTTACATAAAGTATATATGGTATAGAATTGGTATTCAGTCACCCTCATTAGCCACGAAGGAAGCACCAGAAAGACAAAAAAATAAAGCGGAACATTGTGTCCTCCCATTTTGATGGTTTATTCTGAAAGGATCCTTAGCCCAAATTAAAATCCGTTGGCTGATTTCAACTGAACTTTTGCAAAAAGAAAAGTCTCATGTAAATGGGCTGCAACTTCCAGCGAGTAAGCACGACAAACCGTTATACAGTGAAACATACGTGGACAAACCTCCAGCAGATGATCCTGGCAATCTGAACCCTGATTTGCTTCTGGTCCGAGTCCCATTTGGTTCACAATGCGGGTTTTTTAAGCAAGCATGCTTTGTATCGTTGATTTCGTTCGGTCGCGTTGACGAGGCCAAAGGAGCTAGCATGAATCATCATCAATCATCATGAATAGGTAACTTCAATGTCACTTATGCACTTCTCATTTCAACGTCACGGTCAGAACGACTCGGTTTTTTCACCAACACAACGGACTCGGGTGGTCCGGGGATAGGTGCGGGTCAGGTCGCACCGTTACCGTGCTGCTGATGAGATTTTTGAGAGGCTCAAAAAAGTGCACAGTTTCAGCCGTGGGGTTCCCCACCGCTATCCTTCATTTTTAGGGCTTATAACTACCTATAAAAAACTCCATTATAAAAAACTCCATTTTTCATGGGGCCTTGGGGTACAAAGGGAAGGGGCCCTGGGGTACTGTACGGAAACGATCACACATATCCCACCGAAACGGAAGTTGGGAAGTAATCATCGACTCAAAGGATCCTGATGTGTGCCGCCTTGTTCAGCAAACAGTGAACAAAAAAAAAACTTTGAAGAATGATATGAAAACACTTCAGAATAAGGAGATGTTTGAAAAAATAAACTGAACTAGTTTCTGAATTGGGGTGCTATCTATAATGCACATATCTTTTAAAGGAATGAATATATCATCAAGTAACATGGCGTAACAACTTAACCACACCTGACACTTGTGTATAACAAGATCGAGAAAAGGCCCTCGAAGTCCCCCGTGAAATCCGCAACGTGAACAAATTCCGAAAATGACATGACATAGGAACTCCTGATTGGTTCATAGGATTCATTGAATCCTTACAATGTCATAGTATTACACTCTATATCCCTAGGGATGCAAGCACCTTCTGAGAATGGGAGCATGGAACCTAAATACCTTGCGTTTTGGAGGTGATGATACACCCCTTGCTCATCGAGCTGAGGATATGACTGGATGCCTAGGGTATGTATAATAGCACTATATAATCCCTTACATGAAGTAAATGACCAGGGTCAACTGGTCACTGCTCATTGGATATCTATTCTCACAGCACTTGTCGGCTTGTCGGCAACCCACTGACATCGATGACGACTATCGATATTCAGCAGACTTGGATGATCATCAAATATACATACCAATTCACTTGCTGCCCAGCAACGGTATAAGTATGTACTTATATGAAATATGTATTTAGTGCTAACATAAGTACATATATAACATAGACACACATATATATATATATACATCTATTGTATATAGGGATGCTCCCCTCCGAGGATGCCAGTCAACCTGATGACTGCAGAGATGTTTAAACTTTGTCCACATGTTTTATAATAAAAATGATGCACTTTCCACGATTGCAACCAGGCGGGTTGGGTTAGTTGCAAAAACTATTATGTAAATACACCCCAGAAGACTAACATGGAACCTGAGAATACACCCCTGGAAGAGAAACATCATCTTTCAAAGCATCTTTTTCAGGTTCTATGTTAATCTTCGGGGGCAGCGTATTTGCTGCTGGTGGTTGAGTTCAAACTTCTGAACCTGAGAATAAATCTTCTCGGGTGTAGTTGGTGCTTTGTTTTGGCCACTCATCTTGTCACAAGATGTGCCACCCGTCAACGAAACGGTCCCCGTTTGGAGGCAAACTTGAAGGTTTGAATAATCTGTGTAATATATCTATATATAGAAATAACTATATATATAATATATACATATATAAACATGATAATCTCAAAAAAGCGCATGCTTAGGAAAACAACAAACAATCAAGTATATATTCAGACATCATACTTCCGCCTCAACATGCAAAAAAACAACAAACAAAGTAAAAAAAACCTGCGAAAGGTTTTAGGCGCATTCACAATTTGAAGTGATCATCCAAGTAGAGACATGTCAATTAAGATAATTAAGAATCAAATAAAACGCTGCACTGAATTCAAGGTACACCAGCCACCCAAGAAGCCTCCTGCCAATGTGATCTTGAACAAATTATAAACTTATAAAATCATTGAAACATATTCAAAAAATGGATAAACATGTATTCATGAATTCAGGGCCCTCCAGGGAGAAGGCCCACTTGTTGCTGTTCAATGATTTCTCTTGGCTGAGGCTGCATTGGCTTATGGTGTATGACTTTTGCATGGGGTATTTATATACAACAATGTTTTTACAACCACCTGGGCAACTTCCAGTGGATTTGATGTCACTATGCACATCTTGCTCCGTTGCTTGGGATTTCTATTTCCATTCCGGATCCATGGGGCCGGTATTTTTACCCTACATTTACCATAAAGATCAACCAAATGTAGGTAAACAAATATATCATACATACATTATGATGGCATGGGATTTTTTAAGTGTCACTTACATTCCTTGAAACTAGCAGCCAACGCCCCGGAAAAAAAAAGGCTAACTTTGGCCCCCAAAAGGAAGGCGGATCGTTTCCCAGGCATCCATTTTTCAGGAGCTTTTGCTATTAGATTTAGGGAGTATACTTGGAGGATCATCCCAGTTAGTAAGTGGTTAGGAACCCTCATTCATAAGATTCATAAACCATTAAAACCCCATTTGGAAGGGGTGTTTAACAACCCCAGGTCTTGGGGACAACAATAAATCACCATGGGTATTGAAACCACTGAACCGAGTCCTGTTTTCGCCCATCCTCCAAGTTTTGTGACGCAGTTTCCTATCTCAGAGCATCAGGGGATAGTTGGATGTACCCCTATGGTAAATCCCTATATAAGTCCTATATATACGTGGCTATTGATGGGTGAACAAAATCCCCTTTTGAATCCCTAAAAAACACCAGCTATCCATACCATGGGGCCCAGCCCACACGTACGTTAGGGAGGGAAACCACCCGGCCGGGACCCAAACGTCCCAGAAGAGAGCAGGCGAGTCGTAAACATCAATCCGAGTTGGTGCTTGAACCAACCCCTGTGAGGCCGTCAAAACGGGTGAAAATCTTCCCCAAGTTTCGGGATGAACAAAAACATATATCTTTGAGTTGCCACCACCTAGATTCATCCATCCGAGTTGGGCTTTGAATTTTTTGTTGGGGGGGTGTTGCCGTTGTGCTGTTGCGCTGTTGCCCCCCACCCAAAAAAAACGTCCATTTCATTGGGAAAAAAATGGGTCCCTCTTTTACCACGAAAAAACACAAAACATCTTGAGGCCTAAAAACGAGAGCATCATCTTTTGAATCCCCTCAAGTTTTAGATCGGATCACAAGCTCAAAAATGCCCAAATCCACTGGAATCTATGTCCAAATGGTACTCACCATGCAAGCGTAGCAAGATCCCAAAACTTCCGGCACACGTCGTTGTCATCCACCCCTTGGTGGCGAATTGCTTATAGAGTCGATCTTTTACATGCAGGAAGATCTGTAGATGCGATGCCCGCATGGAGAATCAGGAGAATCACGTCTATTATATATAATATATCTACATTTATTTGAATATATATATATATATTTATGATATTTTATAATAATATAAGAATAGTATAAGAATATGTAATGCAAATATGAT
>DF241347.1:50000-81368 GCA_000507305.1 Breviolum minutum Mf 1.05b.01 | reverse complement strand
AATATATATATATGCATATATAATATATTTGTATGCGTATCCACACCCACACGGACACACTCAGGTAATTCATGATCTTTGGTCTACCTTGGTGAACAATCGGTACCATTTCTTTGCCCTACAATCCATCTTTGACTTAGGTGGAAACCGGAGCGTGAGTGCATGAAACTCTACTGATTTGACATGACCTTTCTCTCTCTCTCTCTATAAGTATATATATATATTGTCTTCCTGGGGAGGAAAAGATAAATATCCCGTTTGATTAAAGCGCAGACAAAAACATACAAAAACCATACCTCACCCACCTTTTCTGCGAGGAACAATGCAATGACTCCCGAGTAATACCTCCTTTCCCAAAGAGACTCGAATGACCTGCGAAATTTTTCGAATACGAATCGAGGCAAAGAACAGGGATTAGTGAATTTTCCACGGGAAAACGTATGTGGAACACAAATCTGCAATGTCCATAAACTCCAGCACAAAACATCAAATAATCAAATATTATATACAAATCATATGAAATCATAATCTGCAGTGGCCAACAAGACAGGCAATGTACATCATGTTGAGTATGTCATTGCAGGTAGGAGATTCTGATGAACATCGCGAAGATGATGGATAGATGTGTCTAGGGCAATAGTGACGCATCCGTCAACTGAAACAAAAAACAACTTTTGAGGATTGTCCAATCAAGGCCGAGAATGCGGTCGGCTGAAACATCTTGTCATTGGCATCTCTTAAACTCGTTGGGAATGATTTGGGGATGTAGCCGAAGTCAGAATTCAAGACATAATAAAAACATCATAAGATAAGATAATTATTGAAATATCTGTTTCGGTGTCATCTATAGGGGTGTCTTACATGGTTGCGTGATACATATTTGAGATTCTTGCATAGTGTATGAAGAGACACCAGCCTCTCAGAACTGAGTTTCAAAAAATACCTTTTCCAAGCCGAAAAAGTATTTCCCTCCATATTTTCCATTACAAACAAATTTAAGGGTGCTGGTTATTTCCCACCCATTTGAAAAATATGCGCAAGTCAAATTGGATCATTGGATCATGAAACCACGAGGTTTTTGGGGTGAAAATGAACAAGATTTAAGAAATTTCATCACCTAGGATTTGTGGGGTTTCTGTCCGTTTTAAACGTGTGGTTCACTCATGCGGTCGGACATCAGGTTTTTTTCAAAGATTGGGAGAGCCAACAAGAGCCGAGCTCCCCAGCTGGCGGGTTTTAAACCATGCAATTGTGTAGTTCGAAACGATGTAAATGTACATATATATATAATGCTACAATAAATACCATGATTCTTATGTATATGTAAATATAAACATATATAAACACATGATTGAACATGCAGGAAATGATATATCTAACTCTCTATATATATATATATATATGTAATATGCATCTCTCTTTTTAGCTACACATCATATGTTTGAAAACAGATTTCCATTCCACGGCAGTTTGCCACATTTTGATTCTCACAGAGCTTCCATCATGGCATGTGGCATGCATTTTTGCGGGCTTTACAGATCTCATTGACTCAGGCAGCAATTCAAGAAAAAATCTAGTCTTCGAAACTCAGGAGTTCACAGAATACCAAATACTGACTAATACATATAATTGCTGCTTTTTTTTGCCCCCTCTATGGTTCTAGTACTGGAGATGTTGAGATCAAGTGTCAGGAACTTGACCCAGCAAGTATCTGAAAAAATACAGAATAGACAGGAAGTCTGGACAAATCACAGTTCGCAAAGTTGGGAAATCCTAAACTGTCTCTTATGTTGGCGACTTCGTAATTCAATGATACGGATATCCTTTAGATCTTTAGTGTCTTTCAGTGCTGCCCATCGTCATGGCGGACATTCGTTCGCATGACTAGAATGCGGGCGGCTCGCAGGTGAACCCGGTCATAGAGATGACAAGACCCATTAGGGCATTTGTTCCAAACACAAAACTCCTTTCAAGTCCATCTTGATGGTTGACCATCGAACAAAACAACATCTTCAAACAATACACTCACCATCACTCACCCAAAACATCCTGTGACCTCATCGCAATCTGATCGCACATGCCTTAACAAACAACTTGGAGCTGTTTCTGCTTTCTAAACCGCTCTTTCTACAATAACACATACTAATACTGTTGATGGAAGAAATCCTGCACCACCTGGGATGTAACAAACACCTTGTAAAATAATGGGATAAACTACTCACCTCAACTGGTGAACGCCGGATTTCTTCCATCAACAGTAGCATTATTTATGCACCTGGAACCCAAATGACCTCTATTTTTGAAGGTCAACCCCCCAAAACAAGGGTCATTTGGGTTCCAGGTATATATATATATATATTATGATGTGGAAACTATTTCAAACATTTCACGCAGCCTTTGGATCACATCTCCTGGTTCTAAGTCGCCACAGGGTGAGGCAATGGATGGCCAGGGTTGTGACATTTTTGTTGGCAACTTGGGACATTTTTCCATCAGAAAACCTATATGAAACTGCCAACAAACATGATGTTTCATATGTTTCACCAACTCATTTTTTGTGTCTAGTTTTTGCTTAATTAATGCTTTCAAACTACCTACTTTGAAGTTCGGGGAAACAAAAAGCTTGGAATCCGACCCTGGTCACAGCTCCCCCTGTCTCCTGAGACGTCACTGGAACAACCAGGGAAAATCCAGCGAAAAGGCGTGGCATCATGTGGCATCTGCATCAAAGATCATCAAACACATATTCGGATGCGGTTCTAGCACATCATGCAGGACGTTATGACAACTCCTAGCCATATTAGTACTTAGCGCCGGAGGCAATGTATATTGGTCAAGCAAAGGGCAAACGCGTCAAAAAAAAACATATCATACAAGTACAAGTCTAGAGACAAAAACAGCTGGGCATAGTGGCACACCTACAATATAGACACGGTGCACCGGTATGATTGTGCCGAACAGCCATTCTCTTTGGCTTCTGTCCAGGCTTTGTGAAGAAAACTCGTTTCTGGTAAGGCTGCAGGTTTTTCTTCTGGGATCCCCGCAAAATAGGAATTTACAGGATTGAACACATGCACAGCAGCTGAGAGAAATATCACGGCACACCAAAACTCAGTTGCAACAGCATTCCCCTCCCCAAAAAAAAATCAGCGCAATGACTCATTACATAATTCTATCCTGCAGGTGTAATAGGGAAACCGGGTCCTCAATGACCAGCCCTAGCCGGTGGAAACGCCAACAAACTGAGTGAGTTGTCTAGGTGGTTGGATTGGATACCGAGAATTTTATTCGCAAAATGTGTGGAACTTCCCAAATTCTAAAATACCTCACATGAACCTCTAATTCATAAACACAAATGCCACGAATCAACACGGTGCGGGCAACAAACGGGAAGGTGCCAAACAGCTTTGTCCAGGGAGCTCCCTGGATGTATCATGATATATTTGGATGGATGACCCATCTCTTCAAGATGGATGCAACCTGGAAATCGCACTCTCTTTTCGCAACTCTCGACCAGTCAACTGGAATCAATGGGAAAAAAAAACAGAAGATTTGACAAACACCTGGAGCATGGATCATTTCAAGGATGGCAACCCGAAACAAATTCACTCTTTGAGGGAATCCTGTACCCAACCACCATCTACCAGTATGGGTTGTCATTCTACTTTTGTCAGATCTTTCACATCAGTCACATAAGATCCTTTTAACGTGGCAACAAATGAAGCTGCTTCATTTTAGAAACAATCCCCTTTGAGTAGACCAAGGATGCTCTGTGCAGTTCCAGCATCCTGATTCCCTGCAAAACAAAGAACTTGCCATGAGTAACGTTTAAAAGATAACGAACCCATTCAATCCCATTTTCTGGTTTTTTGGACCTTGCTTTGGAAGTGTTCCCCACACCAAGCCATCTAAAAACCCCTGTTGTCAAATCTCAGGTGTTCACTATCTATTAGTGTGAACTACCCATGATTTGCATATGTTTAGCAGCCATTGTTCAACAATTGGCATTATGTAAAAATAAATATATGAACTAAAATGCATATTGTGTTCTCCAAACAAGTTGCCAAACAAGGAGCATAAGTGTGTGTGTGGTCCGTCTGTAAAGACGTAAAACTGTTTTTTCCGGAGCAGGGGCACTGGACCTTCCTTGGCAAACCCAGTGCAACGAAGCTATGCCTTGGAAGGGGAAGCATGACCTGATCAGTCATGTGTACCTGCGAAATCATGTCCATGATGATGAAACAGGGTTGTGGTTTCCTTTTGGTTTTCGCGCTGGCAAGCTGTTGGTTCCCACACTTGTTGGAAGCACAAGACGAAACTAGGCTATTAATGCCATTAAATGTTCAATCTAAGTGTGTATCCTGGTGGGTGCCCGACAAGGTGCCCAGGGCCGGGGCTACGACCCCGTGTCTAAGCAGCAACAGTCAACGAATTGACGTTTTTAACCTAGTGATTCGTCCAAGTAATTCCTCCCTAGGGTCCTGCTGATCTGTCGGCCTTATTCGCAAAGCATCCATGTCTGAGTTGAGCTTGTAACTAGCTTTCCGGCTTTTCCTGCTGCTCTTGCCCCGCGGAACCTATCAAGATGTGTTTCATGAAACATGATTGCTTTCGGTCGCTGGTTCAAGAAAATAGCCTGAGTCTTTCCCTGGACAAATCAGGAAGAGAACTGACATACAATGCATTTGAGTTGGTACAGGCTTTGGTTTGCAGGAAACCTCTTTTCTTTTTGGTTATTTGGTGAGGTCTCAGACGTGCACTGAATTAGCTGACAATGAAAAGCCGTCCAAGGTTTGAACCGGATATGGAGGGGCCCTGGAGCCTGTCACGACAACCTTCCGCGTATGTTTCCACACAAAGCGATTCCAATTTTGTAACATTTGTTTGGTTGTTGTTAGGTTTTGTGCCGCAGTGCCTGGATGCTTTGTTGCATAGCTGGATTGCGGGGGTGACAGTGCCTGGACACTGCATTGCATGTGTGGCATGTCATCTGAGCGTGCAGCTGCCATCCCTGCGGTTTGGCAATGATCTTTGTGGGCAGGACCCTTACCCACTTGTGGCTGTGCCTGGACACGGTGTGGCGTAGCTGGCATGTCGTGTTTTTCATACCCGGCTGGGGCTCGGTGTGCACGTGGGCCGTCTGTAAAGACGTAAAACTGTTTTTTCCAGAGCAGGGGCACTGGGCCTTCAGTGCAACGAAGCTATGCCTTGGAAGGGGAAGCATGACCTGATCAGTCATGTGTACCTGCGAAATCATGTCCATGATGATGAAACAGGGTTGTGGTTTCCTTTTGGTTTTCATGTTGTCAAGCTGTTGGTTCCCACACTTGTTGGAAACACAAGACGAAACTTAGCTATTAATGCCATTAAATGTTCAATCTAAGTGTGTGTATGAGATATTAATTTCCACTTCAAGACTGCAGATTTCAGAGGTCAGGCAGTGGTAAGTATTTGTTGCTACTATATAATAATTACATCTTCATTCCCCACAAATTTACCACCTAAATCCATCCCAATCCCACTCGCGAGGCTGAGTCCAATTCGAGTCTCAGGAGAAGAATATGATTGTGTTTGAGTGTTTGGTTTGAGAAGACAAACTATGACCTTAAAAACATGTAAATCAATACACATCACATCTGCTAATCCATGGGTTCGAACATTCCTGGAACATGCATGCTTAGAGCTGAGATAGCCCAAGACGAAATCATTGATCATGATGACGATGACGACCATCGTCACCACCACTATACCACCATCCTCGCCATCATCACCATCACCACCACCATCATCATCAATATCGTCATCAATATCATCAACCCATTTACTTCTGGGATTTCGAATTTTGACAACATCACCTGTTGTTTTTTAACCATGCTACAACCAAACAAGAACACTCTCAACTCCAAGGACTGGTAGGTCTCGCCAAGTTTTTCTTTAGCATCAGCATGAGTATACAAATATGTAATCATACACTCCCTGAAACTAACACAGCCCGTGAAAATGGGCCATCCCAAAGGAAATTCATTTCCCAACCTTTGATTTTCAGGGGCTGTGTTAGTTTCAGGGAGGGTACCTGTTGCATATTGGATAGATTTGACTATTAACTAAATCATTAAAAACACCCAGTAGAACTGATTTTAAGTGAAGCTTTTCTTGATCGTTGTTTGTTCGATCATTCCGTTGTCTGATCGAGAGATATCACTGGCTGGACAGCAGAGTTGCTGTTGACACCTGAAAAAATGCATGTGTCTTTTGGCTAAAGAAGAGCAACCTGAAAACCCACCTCTGATTCTTCAGTTACCCTCCTGAAAACTAACATATCATTTTGGCAAGGCATGGTTGAGTCGATGATTTTCCCTTTTTCCCGAGGTGGGATATGTGATGGTTCCCTGGAGGCTATTGTAAAAAAAACATGACAAGAACAACTACCCCATGGTGATGCCCGGCAAGTATCTGGGTGGTTATTTAGAGTTTCTATGTTAAGCTACGACTGTTGGGATTGGTTTGGATGTTTTTGTTCTACAAAATGCCTTTGTAAGGTCATGGATGAATGGGCAACAGAACCATGAAATACAGCGTGACTAGTTTGGCCAAATAGGTGGTAAAACTACAACATGGAAGTGTTTAAAGGTGGCCGCTTGTCAATGATGATATCAAAACAAAATGCATTTCGGGGTGTCATCAATTAGAAATCCTTAAACCATGATCCAGATTCTCGTGGAAATCTGACATTATTGGTTGGGATCTGTATGCTGAAACCTTGGATTACTTACAAATTAGAGCTCTGTAGGGTGCCCGTGAAACCATACGAAAGCAATAAGAGATGTCACTACACAATGAAATCGATGAAATGATCCAGGAAGATCCAAGAAATGCGATGGAGCTTCCAGTCTACGTCAAGTTCATAGAGGATTTTTCAGTAGGATTCTATGGCTTGAAAAACAGATTTTGAAAAAAGTTCCCGGGAGCCTTTGCATGAGCAAAGGCCCAAGCCTTTTATCGTTGTTTAACCCGTGAAAAAAAAATACCACAAAAACAAGGTGTCAACCCGTCATCCACAAGACTGGTACAGGAAACCGGGAAAACGCCTCACAGTTCATGTCTACAGCAAAGCTCTGGTGCCCATTAATTCGCGGATGGTCGGCCAGCAAGTCTTTGCTTTTTTTTTTCGCGAACAAGAGGAATTGATCAGGACAAGAGAAGCTGGACAGGTATTTGAATCTCTAGTAATTATGAAACAATGATATCAAGCATATAAACCACTATCAAACATTAGCATTGATACAACTTGCAAGTACAAAACTAAATAAACATACAAATTCAGTCTCCGATCGCTCTGAATTGACTCCCGGTATTACATATATCTTCACATATCCACTGCCATCTATACCAAGAACTGTCCAAATGTCGAAAGGTCCCGTCCACTCAAGCCTCAGTCTCCTTTCTTTCGAAATGACTTGGCAATGGCGGCATGACTGCGGATAAGCATAGAATCTGAAAATCACCTCCCATTGGAAAATGTGGAATATCGACTGACTAAACATCCATTGACTGGGTGTCTCCTATCAAGCTACAAAGCAACATACAACCTTAACCTTTATTCAGCTTGGTCAGAAGGATTCTATTTGGTGTCGAACAAAAAAATCCGTCGACAAACCAAAGACGTTGCGTTGCTGTCGGTTCAGTGCACGGCTTGGTGATGCGGTTTGCGGAGAGTTCGTCGCTCAGCCGCTCAGCTTCTCATTTTTGCTCCAGTAGGACTTGGTCGAGGTTCTGTGCTGGGATCCGGCCTGCGGTGTTGGAGGCCGCTTTCAAGGGGTCCCCAACCCGATTGGGAAGGTCACACCATCTTTTTTTTCGCCTCGTGAAAACTGCTATATTGATTTTCATGGTTTAAGCGATAAAAAAGATTGATATAATTTGAATGTTTGTATGAAGACTTTTTTTTTCAATGGATGTAATGATGTTACAGCTTTTTATCTATGGTATCCACAAATAGCTTCATTTTACCAAGTGCCGTCGCGGCAAACCTCCAGTGGAAGTAATTTACATTGTACCCATTGCAGAAACCCTCCACACAATAGTGTAGTGGTAACTTTTAACTGCGCACAAAACCTCGAAGCGGTGCCTACTTGGCAACTTGGTATGACAGTTTTCTGAGTTTTGCCATCCATCATAGAAAAACTTTAGTTGATGGCGAAGAGGTGTGGTGTCAGTCGGTGAAAAAATCTATTTGAGCACATATCATGTACTGTATGTATCTCTGTGACGCTGGTTGAACACAAGAAATGATCAGACCAGGTTGTCCATCAATTCCTATCTTCGCAAGCCTGAACGAATTAATCCCCTCAAGGTTGTCGTCCCAAAAACAGTTGCCAAGATATGGTGGACTCTTGTAACAAGGTCGTTTCAACCCGCTTGAACAAAGACTTTTACTCACCTGAGATTTTCTTCTCTAGAAATTGAAGAACCACCAGGATTTCATAGGTATCTCGGTATCTCCATGTCCGCTCCTACATGATGACAATATGGCAGTATCATGCAGGTATCATCAAACGTTTATCATGCTTCATCGCCCGATGACATCGGTTTCCACGAATCGTTTCAGAAAAAACGTGCCCAACCTGAATGCTCTCAGATGCGCTGATCGGCCAGGAACACTGTTCCGCTTCGACTTTTCTTTTCCTGTCAAGTCTGAGTACCAAAGGGTACGTGACGTTGAGAGATATTCTGCAGTACTGATTTTCAAAAGGCTCATGGGATGCTACTTCTAGAAACAATAAGTAAATGTCAGCAAGCGCCATACTTGACCCGATCTGTCACTCTTAAAGCCTTGCGAAGCTTTTGGTCATCTTCAAAGATACGGGAGTCTCGGATGATGGAATACATACTTGTGGCACAATCATTGATTTCCCCCCCCCCACTGCAACACACATCTGGGTAGTTTCACATGTAGGATGCCACATTTGGGGGGAGTGACCTTGGCTGATTGAAATGGCCAAACATATGGCTGTTTCTTTCATATCATTTTTTGCTCGTTTAAGTCTTACGTAATTCCACCTGTATCTCGCAAGCACATGAAAAACCGGTCAATCAATATCAATCAATTAATCAATTCATCAACCAATCAATCAAAAAATTGAAGAGGATTATACTATCCAGTTAGGGATTATCATAAACCATTATAAGGTACCCCTAATAAACAACAAGAATCCCATCAAAAAAAAAACACCTTCCAAGGTTCACCCCTTGGAAGGTATATCGTATACACCCCATCCTGTCCCCGCCTTTACCATCTCTATCTCTGCCCAGAGATTTGGTTGTGATAACGTCCTCGGGCAATTCTTGGCAGTTTTTTTTGATAAAAACAATTTTTTGGGATACCTCCAGGGATTAACATATCCCACCTTGGGAAAAGAAAAATACATCTTCAAAATGTCATTTTTGGGGGATATGTTAGTTTCCTGGAGGGTATCCAGTTTTTTAAGTTGAACACCTACCAAAGTCAAAATGGGAAACCTCTCCAAAAGTATACGTATTTATATATTTACATGTTGTTTCTGCATTGGATTTGGTCTATATCTTTGTAGATATATATATAACAAAAGCGGGATTCAAAGATGTGGTGAGCTGACAACATGTTTGGAAGAAAGGACTGAAGAGTATGAAGAAGTGCCTTTTGACCTTCATTTTTGTGCTTTACCCAATCCTAGAATTTCAACAATGACAAAACCCAAGATCTTGCATCACCTAATGGTTTCCATTGGTGGTATCGATGTGCCCCCCTCCAAATATCCATGACTTTACAACACAAACACATGGAAAATGGGAAACGGATGAGGGACCTCCGCAATCTGTATTGGAACCTGAACTTCTGAAGCACAAATATTGCAAAATGAGCTGTGTAAAAAACCCTTTTAGATTTTGTTAAAATCACATGGTCTTTCGCTATGATCTTTCGCGAACCTTTCGCGACCTGAGTTTTAGCTTTCGCGAGCAGCAATCACAGCAAAGTTGCTTTCGCGAGCTTTCGCGGGGAATACCGTGAAAACAAATGTATAACAATACATCACCATGTTTCAGTAAAAGAAAGCCTTGCACATTCCATTCTAATCACATGATCTTTCGCCATGAGCTTTCCTCAACGTTTGGCGACCTGTATTCTAGCTTTCGCGAGTTTTCGCTTCGGATCTTGTGAAAACAGATGTCGTTTGTCCTTGCTCACCTTCATGAACCAGTTCCGGCACCCAAACACAGCTATATAGATACTTCATATAGTACATAAAAGGGAAAATTATATTTATTAGACGTGAGTTCGTGGGGTAGGCCTTTGATTGGGCACCTCAGCTTTCGCGCGCCTTTCGCGCAGCTTTCGCGCGACTTTCGCGGATTTCCACGAATATTTTTGAGGACCAGACTTTGAGGGAACGATAATTTTGTTTTTGCAATTCCACTTCTAAATTTGCACCAACCTTTCTGGACCCACAACGCTCCTTTACAACATCAACCTTATCCAATCTTATCCTAATAGTATCCTAGCAGTGTACTTTGCTCACATCTCCCATTTCGTACAAATGAATCCAATATTTGTCATTTGTCATATGCATTTTTCGGCTTTCGCGAAGCTTTCGCAAAAGATCAGTGTTACAAACTCTTTCGCGAATCTTTCGCGGCCAGCGTTTTAGCTTTCGCGGAGCCATCTGACATTAACAGCCTTACTTCTTATTACACGAGTGGTTTTCTTCGCTGCTCAAATGTTCATTGTTCAACATGCAATCACTTTCACACCTTTGACTTCCAGTACGTGCTTGTATTGGAGGAGAATCAACACATCATGAAACCCAGCTGGAAAATTGCCTTCACCTTTTGCTAGCATGTTTGATATATTATGTCTGCACAGTTTTGCCACATGAACCAACACGGGATTTAAGGAAAAAACGCGTAGTTTAACAAGGAGTCCGAATCCGTACTATGAGAAAACGTCCAATTTTATCAGTTCTCCATCAAAAACTGCCATGGAAGTAAAGACTGGATTTGGATGATTCCGGAATAATGTGGGGGAGTGATCTATAAAGAGACGGGACAATAAATAAACTATGCAAATCAAACCTCAAATCATTTGGGAACGGGGGCACCCACAGGAACCAAAAATGTGATTCACATGGGTGTATTAAAGTTTGGTCGATCTGGATTTTAATTTTTTGAAACTAAATCAAATTGAAATGGGAAACAATGAAATTGATGTGACATGGACATGTGAATTCAAAACAAATTTGGAAAAAAACAATGCAAGAAAAGGTGAGGAATGAGTGCCAGAAGCAACCACAAAGGGAAATGAAAGGGAAACTTAAACCAACACATAATCACTCCAAAATCGACTGTTACCTACATAACGATCTCATTACATAACATTCGAAACAATTTTATTTTCTTTCCCTCAATTTTGCAGGGCCAGGTTTCCATTGATCATTACCTCACATTATTTAGGTTCATTCGCATTTGGAGGATTTAAGCGTCCAGTGATCACCCATGAAATCATGCACATCACAAAAAAAACACATCGTGCGGGTCGGAATGGACATCGAGGCCGGCTTCCTGTTGCCGAAAATGCAAACCAAGTCACAGCATTTTTGAGAAGCTTTGCTAATTTGCCAAGTTTGTTGTCCTTGGACAGGGAATCCCATTGTGTTTCTCCAATTGAAATGAAACATGTGCCACCGTAATTCATCTTGGACATGCCAAGTAGATTTGAATGCCATTCCAACTGCTATTTGGATTGTTTCCAGCTGTGTTCAAAATTTGCTCGGCCAGGCGCCAGCTGCTTCAAGTCTGCATGCATTGCGACCTGCCCGTGGCCAATGCTTGGGGACTGATCTGACGGGTGCTCAAGTTAATGACTGATGGGCACCTGCCCCAGTTCAAATTTTCCTCGTCCCATTTCCCTGGTACCGCCAAAATTAGGTTGGAACTAAAATTTGAAAATTTTGTTCACATGTGTGTTTGCAAAGGTGTCAACCAATCATCTCCCCATCAAGTGCCTGGTCAATTGCCCGGGCTGGCCCTTTACAGCGCATGATTCCATCGATGAACTCCTCCAGTGTCACCTCCAGACAAACGGGACATGCCGTTCGCAAAATGGCAGGCCGTCTGTCTGTGAATTTTTTTGCCTAACCGAACGGTGGGAAATTTTGCTTGGCAACTTTTTCACGAAAAAAACATCACAGAAGTCGATCAACGGGAAAACCACGACTTTATCACGACTTTTCGAACACAAACACCGGCAATTCCCACAAATCCGCCATTCACAACATTGTGTGCCAGTCCTCGCCATCTCCGTTGTCCAACAGATGGAACAGCGCTGCCCCCTGGCTGGACATGAAGTCATGTTGATTTGGATCACGCAAAAATGTGTGGGCGCATGCAGGCCATAAACGATACACCGCAAGAGTACTCATGTGGTCGAACTGGTCATGCGCGCAATGCCTTGTGTGCAAGTGCGCGCGCATGTTAGATACTAGTTACATTGGAAAGAGAATTCGTATGTCGCAAACCTTCTCAAGGTTTGTCATCATCATTGTCGGGGCTGCACAGTAGCAGGCAGTAGCAGCGCAGGAAAACGAAGAACTATCCTCCCACTTACAGGGTAAGGCCCCTGGTTAAGAGTTTTTTGCTGAAGCATGCACCCAATCTACCCGTGATCTCAGATTTCGAGGAAGATGTCTGTGATGTGCCCAACATGGGCATGCCCGAAGAATGTGATCACCTGATGACACTGATGACAGTATGGACAATGATCTGGGCGATGCTCTTGACCACATTGTGGATCGGAGTGAAGACCGCCGCAAACCACACCAGGCCCCCAAGGTAATGTTTTAGCAGCCCGATGAAGAGCATTGCCGAAGGGCTTGCTGTTGCGCCAATTGAGTTGTGTTTTTTTTTGACTGTGGGGCATTATCATTTTGCTGGTGCCTACGCGGGGGCTACGGCTTGCAGTCCGGGCAGCTTTTTTGACTTTTTGCATTCAAGCATTGTATGCTTGGGAGAAAGGCTGGGATAATGGAAATCCCACTATGGAAACCAGCCCTATAATGGTAGACTGGGATATTGGATCTTCATGCTGGACACTTGGGAGGGAGACTGGGATAGTGGAAATCCCACTATAAAAACCAGCCCTTTAATGGTAGATCGCAAAGAGAAGAGGCAAGGGGGATGAAGAAGAGGCTAGTTGAAGGGGACGTGCTTATGGAAAAACTTCATCGGGGGAAAGGGCACCCACGTGGCTATAACCAAATTCGCCTACATCTTGCCTACGGCTATGCATGGCTATGCCTACGCGCGTCTACGCGAACAACCGTCTACAGTTTTGACTTTTTGTTGCCAATTTCTGCTATGTTCGGAAAAAACATTGGAAAACCTCATGAGAAACTTGATGGAGAAACGTTTCTCTCATAATATGATCTTCTGTGTGACTTTGCTGCACCCCTTCGAGCAGGACATAACTTGGTCTCTCAACTACATTTATGACAAGTTAGTCGTGAAATTCGGCTTCCCGTATTCGCCTACGGCTTGCCTACGACCACATAATCTTGTACATGTGCCTACGCGCCTACGCCCCCAAGGGAAATGCCTACACCCACAATGATCAATGTCAACCCCCTGATAAATCTTTATGTCTATAAAAAACAACTCCGCTCAATTGAACATCTCTTCACTATCTCGATGGACGTAAACCCTTTACTGCAGCTTTCACTAGGGATGTTGCAGCTGGCATGGAGTAGATACTATACATATTTTGTCCAGATGTACAGTGGTCTACATATTGTCCACACAGGCATTTAGCTGCTGCCTTCCTCTAAATTCGCCCTGCAGCCAGATGGGGTGCTGGAGTTGGCCACTCCAGCATACTCGCTGAAGTCGTGGTCACATTCAAACACTCATGAGGGTCTTCTTCCTTCTCCCAAGCAGTTGGAGCCTACTTGACATGATCTTGTAACCACACATCTCAAACACGTTCCAAAAAAAAGGTCTCACTTCTAGTGCGTGATTGCCAAAAAACAACACAAAAAAATAGAAATCATCACCATGTTTGCCAGTCAAAAATCGAAGCTGTCACCATGTTTGCCAGATATTCGGCCCAAAGGTTCCCCCACAACTGAAAGTTGCTACATTACTGATACCCCTACAGCTGTTTCGCCACCAACTCGCGAAATGACAGGAAAAAAACCAACCCCAACTTGCAGCAACCTCGTGTACATCCAAATCCAATGTCTGAAAATACGCAGCGATCCTGGACTCCGAAAAAAACAGAAACTACCATGCTGAAATCAGAGGGCCGGGCAGCTGATTTATATTTTTGGTGGGGGTTTCACAACATGCAGAGTTTCACCATAGTTTCACCATATCTTTTCAAGATCAATCCTTAAAACTTCCCTGGAGCCTCTGGTAAGTCAGATATTTTTTCATAAAAAAAAGCACGAGCACAAAGGTTTCCCAAGACATTGCCAAACGACAGAGGATGCATTTTGGTTCATTTAGTTTGGAGTGCCCTGGGCATATTTGTAGTCTAGATTCTTTCTCCAAATGATGCAACATGATGACTCCTTCAGAGTCATTTTTTCAAACAATGGAGAGCAAATAGCTTGTTCTTGCCCAGGCACATCCGTATATTTAGTTGAAACTTGAAACCCATATGATGAATCACATCTATATATACAGAAACATTTTTGATCAAGACATGATTTAAATACATAGAAATAAGACCTCAAATTCAAGAACACGTTTTGCTCTTCAATGCAATGGTCATTGGAATGAACATTGTTTGCATTTCTGCTTGATCAATATCCCAAGCCCATCCGGATCTACGTGGGACTTAATTATCCCATCACACCAAACATATAAAACACATACATCTAAGAAACACCGGCCAATCTCCTGTCATAATTTCAGAAGATCGGCTGTTTTTTTCAATTTTGGGTCCAAGGATCTTGGCGTTAGATAAAATCTCGTTCATTCTCGCCTGCATTCCGGCAGGTCAATTCGAACACGTACGGCGATGACATCAACGGCTTCCAAGTGCGTTCGAACCAGACATGTCCGGAATCTTGCCCGGCCAAAGATCATTCGAAACGTCGTACATATTTACACATGATTTACGACCTGCATACAAGCTGAAGTACTGAAGTAATTGACATTAATTTCCAAGGGATGCTAATTTCGGGACACCGAAGACTGTAGAGTTGGGCTCTAAAAGGAAACAGGGAGGGAAAATATGCATTCTGCTATTATGCATCCAAAGTTCTGGAATCAATCTAAGAACCCCTTTTGGAATATATCAAAAATGTTGGGTCACACATAAACCAATTGGCGCCTATCCATGCCCATATGTTGCACCCACATGAGGTTGGTGATCTCCCCACAACTTGAACTAGTAGATAGTATATAGCATTATAATATATTAGATAGCTAGTTGCTCAGTAAATTTGACAGCATCTATTTAGGGGTGCCAACTCATTTCTTGAAAACTCTTTGATCCTTGGATCATGGGAATTTCCGAGCCACCTCAGTGATGATACCATCGCCGGAATCATCAATGGCACGAAATATGTGTTCCAACCTTAGGACATTGGGCCACAGGTTCAACCTAAAACTCGAAATCTATGACCAACTCCCGCCAACCACATCCTTCCACAAATGCACGGCGACGTTCTACGACAAAAACACCATAAGCCACGCAGACACAACACATCCCACAATGTTGGCGTGGGCTTCAAATTCAAATTGACAGTTTTCGAAGGCAAAAATATTCCGCATTTCAAATTGCCGCTCTGTGTCACCCTCAATTCTTGGTGTGCAAATAATGTTATGGCTTACTTCGGGCCTTGCGGCAGAAAAACAAGTATTTACGCTACAAATCCAGGAATATGTTTGGGGTGTCCCTCTCTTTGAGTAACACCAAACCCATGGAGATGGTCTTTGCAAATGAAACTGTATAGAATGTTAATAATAATAAGAATAATAATCATATGTGACCCTTTTTTGAAATCTCAGTGCTAGACCCAACAAAACACCAAAACAAAACAGTTCAATCGGGTTGTTGTGGACCCATTGCAATCCCATTGGACAATTTGCCCACAAGGTTGCCTCATTTGTCAACAAAAACAACAGATCTTCAGTCTGGGTGAACTGGGGTGAATGAAACGAGGTGACCAACCTCCAAATTTACGTCACTAAAACACGTCACCGTTTTTTCTGCCAATATGGAACCGCAATGGGGGGAACACACACACAATTCTATATAAATGTTCCAGCATCACGATTTCAATTGAAACCATACAAACACTGGCATCAGCATTGCCTACTTCTGATTTTTGTCAGGGTTGCCTAGGGAGGCGAACAAAAACATAAATCTGGGTGTGTTTATTTTGGTGGTTTCGCAAATATTTGTTTGAAGACTCGAACTATAAGTGCAGCAATGAAACATGCGAAACGTGTAAAATATGTATAATTATATTATGTATCATATATAAATATAATATATGTCAACCGGGTCGAATGTTGTGTCTTCATGGTTTGAAACCAATGCTGCCAAACTACTTCTCCACATACTCTGCCTTCTTCCGCAAACGATCCACCACAAGGTGTTCTGCATCATTTTGCGCTGCATCCAGGGTGTCCTGGCAACGGACTGGTTGGACCACCGGGGGCAATAATAACACCATCACCCAGTGGTCCGGTTACAACTACGGGGTCGATCCTACATTAAATTCAAGTACTGGCACCAGGAGTGCGGGACTATCAGTTCAAACATTTTTATGTATGGAACCCAAGGGTGCATAATCCTGAAAAAAAAAATAATGTTTGTATATTTTTGTTTTGCATTGATTATTGCTGTTGCATGTGTTTCAGGGGTGGAGTCTGTCAGGGTTTGGTTTCACATTCGTGGTTTGATATGGTCTTAAAACAAAGGTTCATTGGTTTGCGACTGATTCCTGAATTGTATGAAATGAAATTCATGGGATTATTGAGGACTCCCGGGATTTACCGAGAATTCCTGGCGAACCCCCAGGATAAAAACATAACGTATGAAATTAGGGGGGTCATATTAGGAGGCCCTCCAAAAAAACTTGGACAACGCTGAAATGTATGTTTAAAAGGTCACCTCCTCCCACGCTCGCAAACATTTTAGAAACAAGGTGATGTAACACCAAAGCAATGCCCGAAATGAAAACCAAATCACCCCCACCACAACTTTGCCCAAAGGATCTTCATAGTCCAGCCTTGAGGAACACTGCACTGATGACCCTGATCACGGCAAACGCAATCACGGTGACGTACAACCTGAGAATTTTGCAATACGCAGCCGTCCACGATGCAACAACACTGTCGGTAAGTGCAGGTGAACTATGTGGGATTTTTTCCGTAGAAAGGGTCACAAGACAGCCTGCGTATATCACAACTGTTGGGCTCATGCATGTTGCATGACTGCTTCAAGTCATGGCTGCTTCATCATGGTTGCTTCGCTGGCACCTCTAGGCACAACTGCTGTAGATGCATGCCCCATGTGGCATCTCAAATCTTTACCAGAAATTCTTTTGCTGTGGCCGCCATGAAGAATAGAATCTCGGATGCACAGACTATCTCACTAGCATTGCAGCCACTTGCTGCACACTCTGTTTACAACGGTTGCACATGCATGAAGCCGTTATACCCTGGCTTTACATGTGACAGGGTGGGATGGAGCATTCTTTGCTGGTTTGCTGGGGCTGCATTGCTGCTCCAGTGTCACACAGACATAGTCCACAAGCACTGATTGCCAGCTAGTGCCATCCGAGGGCATGAGCAGATCCAAAATCATCTCATCTTCTCGCGGGGCCCTCTCGCATGCTCTACTCCTCGTTATGGACTCTGGTTGTAGAGCACTCTTCCTTGAATCCTCCGTTCCCAAGTTGGAACTAACAATTGAGGATATCCGCATCGTTCTGTTCGTCTAAGTTGCTCAGGCCCTGGCTTGTCATCCAGCGCCACCACTTCTTCGTCAAAGTTCTCTGGCTCTTCGTCCTCTCCTTTTTCAGCATGTTCATGATCCTTCATATCTTCACCTTCCCCTTGTATTTCCTCATCACATGCGACTGTGCAGGCTTGAGTTTTATCTAGTTTTCAAAATTCCCGCGTAGCCATCCAAATCTCGAAGCTTCGTGAGTTGAGTGGTTCTCCTTCTCAACCTTCAGTTTCATGTTGTTCTTCTCTTACCATTCTTACCGGATTCTTACCTCGCAATGCATCTGCTTCTCAAGCTGAAAGTTTTCAGCCTCATCCACTTGCATTGGTTGCTTCTAGTGTTCAGCTGGTTGCATTCCCCATTCTTCCAATTCTTTCTCAGGATAATCATACTATCTTCCCCCCTCCCATCCTTGCTGGTTCCATGTAGTAAAGTTTGGGTAGCCTTCATGTTCTCCCCGAAAACCGGGTCCGGTTGCAGACCGCCTTCCACGTTGGTTGTGGTAGGGTCAGTTACTCCTCGTAGGTGTAGAGATCGTCGTTGTAGCCCAGCGTGTAGAGGAAGCCAAGACCAAGAAATAGCGAAGAACTGCCAACAAAACTCACCAGACGGCTGCCACGATCATCGTGGCTGCCGCGATTTTCGGGCCAATTTAAAGGTGCGACGTAGGAAGGAAATCGTCACAAACCTCCATGCTCTCATCAGGAAAACCTTGCTCCTCTCTAAACCTCGACCACCAGCTCGTTGGGTGAAACCTTGTTTTGCACCGAGCCACTGTGGAGGTGTGCCTTATCTTCCGCACACTTTGCCTCTTCATTGCTCTCCCTGCTGAACTATCTATCCTCCCCCCTACCAAAACAATATATAGCGCCAAGCACCGCCTCCAAGATCCTCTTGGGGTAGATGCCGTCAGCTGTGCTGCAGAAACTGCCGCTATGAACTCAAACTCTGCACCGCTCAGTGCGATCAATTTCTGGGTCCTCCTTGCTGAAGAGAAGAAACTGCCGTTGACAACGTACAGGGCACAGAAACTTGCACTTACACTAAACAGGATTCTCGAACTGCATTGGCTTTCACCTCATCCTCAGATTCGGTTCCCTTGCATGTCCCCTTCTTTGTGAGCATGAGACTCAGGGTTCCGCGCAATCCCAAACACCATCCTGAAGTCTGAAGTGCAACTACATTGCTCCTGGATGGAAAGTCCTTAACGGCGTAGGTCATTCCACGTCTGGAAGCCAAGACTGGAGTGCCACCTTGCAACAATCACCTGCGATTCTTTTTCATCTCCTATTCCAGAAAAGTGGCCGACTCCTCAAAGGCATCTTGGTTACCCGCATTATACTTCCAGAACTTCTGATAGTAGAGCTCTTTGGCACTTGCTCTACGGAATAGAGGACGTTGAGAAGCTCAGGCTGGCAGAGAAGGGTAGAAAGCTCAGGTCTTCAGCAGGTGATTGCAGAGCTCCTTGGTTCTGCGCAAGCCACGACGGGAACGGTAGAGGGCTTCACCAAGATGGCAGGACTTTGGAAGGTTTGCTTTTTTGGGGAAGGTGACAATGACCTCAAGGTTGCAACTCTGATTCACCGTTTGGAGTTAAAAGTTGGAAGCATACGGACAAGGCTGTTCGCGATCTCGCTACCCATGAGCAAGCAACGTCGAGTTGCACTACAACCAATGTACTGGAGCAAGCTCAGACTTTTGCACTCAAGAATGACACAGCGGAGGTAGATCTAGTAGAAGTCCAACGGGGTGGTGTAGAAGGACAAAGGAAAAAGAAAAGGCAAAGAGGATATTTAAAGGCAATGAAAAATGCCGTGAATGATGGTCAAAGAGGAAAATAAAGGACAGTCAAACTTTTGTCACAACTGTGGCAAGACTGGTCGCTTGGATATTGACTGCTCGTCGCCCAGGAAGCAGCAGGTCGCTTGGCTACTGATTGCTCCTCACCCAAGCAGCAGCAGGGGAGAGAAGTTCATGGAGAAGTACAATCTTCACCAGAGGGAGTAGACGCTGCGGCGCTGCTCTTGCTACCGCGCAAGCACAGCGAATGCAAAGGCTGCCACCACCGCAGCCAGCAACGACCTATCTGGATCACAGAGGATCCGCTACTATGAAACACTCATTCCTGTTTTGAGGGTTAAGACAGCCTTCGGAGTTTCACACCTGTCAGTGTGTTGGGCTCATGCATGTTGCATGACTGCTTCAAGTCATGACTACTTCATCATGATTGCTTCACGTGCACCTTGATGAACAGCTGCTGTAAATGCATGCGCGATGTCATATTAAATAATGTTTTACCAGTAACTCAGTAGTTCTTCATGTTTGGATGAAGAATCATTGACTGTCTCACTAGCATTGCAGCCAATTGCTGCAGACCCGGGTTGAAAATAAATCATGAACGAACTCTTTCTTCATTGGGTTCTGTTGGGATGAAGATTCGTTGCATTGCCTCTGGCCGGTGTCCAAACATGGAATCAGCACCTTTCGGTCATCTACGGCTAACTGACCGGGAAAATCAAACGATGAGGCTCTTGGATGCATCCGTTCTCAATGGAAATTTTATCCAAACAAAGCAAACAAACTGAGACTTGAGCATATTTAGGTGTCAAGTCGGCAAGGGTCCGGGGTTTGTTCCGGGATTCGCCTTCTTTTGAGGTGTTTGGCCAAGTGACACAAAAAATATCACAAAAAGGTGGCTCACTTTCTCCATGACAGGACGGGCGTTGGTAGGCCTCGGATTCCAACAATCGAATCTAAAGGCAAACACATCATCGGCTGATTTATATGTATTCAGTTCACACTCTAAATGTACTGACGAAAATTTATCAAGTCAGCCTGTCACAAACCAAAATCGTCTTTCTGAGTCTGCCTGCCCCTCCATACCAAACTACATCGAAGTTTGCCATGGATACTGGGTACTCAAACCAGCCATATTTCAAATTTCGGTATATACACCCCCGAAAACTTACATGTCCGATTATTCCAATAGGAAAAATACATGTTCCAACCATTTCCAACCATTGATTTTCAGTAAACATGTTAGTTTTCGCGGGAGCAACTCTTCCAAACCACTCTTCAGAGTATCCAATGGTGAAACTGCCAACGGTATCGTCTGTTACCAAGACACCAATTCCCGGCAAACGTAATCCTCGGTGAATCGATGGGATTTGGTGTTGTTTGACATTCACAGGATGTTTTGTTGGGTCAAAGCTAACAAATCTGTGAGTTGGAGTGTTCAGATCAAACGACCAGACTTTTGGATCCGGACAACAACAACAACAACAACGACAACAACGACGACAACGACGACAACGACGAGGACAACGACAACAACAACAACAACAACAACAACAACAACAACGACAACAACAACAACAACAACAACAACAACAACAACAACAACAACATCTCTGAATTATTGAAAGAACTGCAAGGCACATCTTGACCAATAATTTTGGATCCGGACAACTACAACATCTCTGAATTCTTGGAAAGAACTGCAAGGCAAATAATCTTCAAAAAACAAATCTTGACAACTGATGTTCTGAACGAACAACAAGTGAAACAGGGGCTTTTTGGGCCATACGGTCCAACTATCCCATGAAATCACTCCTTTCAACTGACCGATGCTGCCCCCGAACAAAAATCCTCCATTTTTTTGGTTTTGGATCGGCTCTGAAAACGAGACATGAACATATGCAAAGGGTGATTTCATGTGCTGTACTCCCCTGAAAACTAACATGTCCCCTGAAAATCGATGGTTGGAAGATGTATTTCCTATTGAAATAGTCCCTCTTTAGGGGATATGTTAGTTTTCCAGGGTGTAATTTGTTGTGAGGGAAAAGAACAAGCGCGAATGATCTGTTTTTTCCTTTTTCTTCTTCCGGTTGACTGGAAGACCAGATTCCAGATGACCTTTCTTTTCAATGAGTTTATTTGGGAAACCCTCCACAAAGTGCACATGTTTCTGAAGTTAAATCGTTCTGCATTCTTTCACCTTTGCGTGTGAAAAAAAAGAAACTCCTAGGAAGGTTGGTATTGTGATCTATCTTTTTGTTGTTCAAATTATTTCAAGGTGAAAAACCGTTCGCAAGAAGCAGACAATGATTTTCAGGATATTTCCAAGGCACTCGTAGAGCGTGTAGGTGGCGCGATAGGCTGTGCCATATCCTTGGTCGATCGTTCCAAACTTCAACGAATCTTCGGTCCGGACGGCTCCACAGGTCGGGTTGCCTTTTCCTTTTTTTTTGGTTTGATGTTAATCCAAGAAATCTCCAACAGGACCCACGAAAAAACGGACCCCGAAAAAACCTAAGTATCTAATAGCTCTAGCAACTTACTTAGGGGTCCGTTGGTAAGGTCCCATTCAAATGTTTATTGAGTTACCCTTCAACAAGTTGATACAGAAGGAATCAGTATCTTCTGGATTTTAATGGATCTTTTTTTGGATGGTTTTTGAAGGGTCGGTTCCTTGGTCAGTTTTTTCTCTGGCATTTTTTGGGTGGTCAAAAGGAAACCTGTTACCCAAAGGTTTAGGGGGGTGCAGTATGAGTTGGTGTCTCAAATCACCAAAAAAAATCGCCAAACACGTTCTGGACCTGGATGATTTAGATATCAAGATGCCAAGAATTCCTTGAAAAAATAAGAACCCTTAAAAGGGTTCCTGAATTTGTCAGGGGTCCACCTTACGAAAAAAACTGGAAGCCGAAGCCTTGTGATTCTTTCAAGTGGCTGGCCTTGGGATGGATCAAAAATTCTCGAGGCGAAACAGTCATTTAGACGTCAAGAGTTTTACGGCAAAGGCTGTTTGCAAACTTTATTTACTTGTTGATTGCTTGTTGCCCTTGTTGGTGTTACGTAATATCTAGTTGGTGGTTGAACCAACCGATTTGAAAAAATATGCTCGTCAAATTGGATCATTCCCCAAGGATCGGGGTAAGAACAAAAAAACATTTGAGTTGCCGCCACCTAGATATCAACCTTTGGGTTTTAACAAATGAATGGCAATGAAAAATTGCGAGTTGATATATGACTGGTTGGTGGTTTCAACCCATCTGAAAAATATTGGTCAAAATGGGAATCTTCCCCAAATAGGGGTGAAAATAAAAATATTTGAAACCACCAACCAGATGAGTTGATCACGAACACATTCTTTTTCATTCCTGAGACAAGGCGACCAATGACCCCAAAATCCCTGTAGGTCGTGACGGAGAAACAGCCCCCTTTTCTTCCGGTTGGTTCTTTTTCGAGCCTTTTTGAAACGAAGTTTGTGTATACCCAGAAGGTGGGTGAAGTTCCCAACATATTTCAAATATCCAGTTGAAGCCGGCAAAAACTGCATGACACCAAGGATCTCATCCAAATCCATTCACGATCTTCGAAAGTGGCTGATTCCTCAGTCTTTCTTGCCAAGTCGAGTTCAATAGTGAGACAAATCTAAGCCATTTAAAGGTCAAGTGACCTTCAATTCAGGGATGACAAGGTTAATTTTGAAGCCACAGGTTGTTGGTTGCAATATATCATCTCTATTATATCAGCTCAAATCATAATGCTTCAGCAACTAAAGGAAACTACCTTTTGGGCGCCAGAACCTGATCCTATGATACTGTATACGATTTAAATTGATCTGCCATCTCCTTTTACTGCAGACTCACCCCATCAGTGGAATCTGTGAAGTCGGGAAGGTTGTAAACCTCCGGTGTCAAGTAGACAAAGGAGATCCCACATATTCCGAGATTACATGGAGCAGTGAGGTATGGTCTGAAATGACAGGTCATCAGTCAATTGTAATGTGCCCTATGTGTCTCTCCTTGGGGCTGCCCTGTACTTGACCTCTTGAGTATGGTTATCTTCTAGGAATTCCATCAATGATCATCGATGGTACAGAATCAAGTGATACGGTCCCAAAAACTGCAAAACCAACATTCCGCCCCCACATCTCATCCGCATGAACTGTCAAAAATAAGAGTCCCCCCAATGGGCTTAATCTAATGCTATCAATCCACTGTTTTCTTTGGGAGGCGAATTTGTTGACAGTCTTCATACATCTTCATGCCGTTTCATGCCTTGTGATTTTTCCAACCTTTTCCAACTTGATGACTTGCTACCACAAAACGTGGTTGCACCACCCACCCATTCTTCTGCAAAAAAAACAGACCTATCACCCACCTTCACCTATCTCTCCGGTCCAAGCAACATCCGTAACAAAGCTTTGGAGCAAGTTTCCTGGGGGCGGTTTGGTCACAGCAATTTCTCCGTATGGTCTACCCCTCGAACTTACACCTTTTTCAAGGCACCACATGGCAATTACTAGTCGCAAGGTTTTCAAGAAAGGCAACTTTTCAAGAGTCTTGCATAAACGAAAATGATTCTGATTCTTCCAAAAGGATATAAAAAAAGGATATCCTTCTTGCAGGGTTTCCTCCACCAATAATTCCCCATGGTTCCTCCTGTTTCCTCCGAACAAGGGTGGCAATAGTTTGCCAACTTTTAACAAACGCCAAGATTCCCATGATCAATGCACCCATAGTCATGAAGACACCCAGTAAAACCATGGCCCAACAAAGCGAAGGCAAAAAACACTGACAAGCCTTCACCTCAGCTTTCTAACATAGATGGGTGTTTCCTTAAATGGTGGTACCCCAAATCATCCATTTTAATAGGAATTTCCATTATAAATCATCCATTTTGGGGTACCCCTATTTTTGGAAACACCCTTCTCGAATGCCAACAACAGCCATTGGTTGCAAACGTCCATGTTGGAATGAGTTCCGGAGAGGTGTGGTTTTGAGACATCATAACTTGAGGGAGACTTTGCAAAGTTCCTCCAACTGTTCTGAAATGCGGGCTGCTGTTTTGTTTGTTTTTTGTGCCTCACTATCTGACCCGACCACCAGTGTCACAAGCTGTGGACAAGACAGACTGCTAATTCAAAACCACAACATATCTCATTTGTGTAGATTCCATCTGGATTGTTGTCCTGAACAGCATCAGTATTACCAAAAAGGGACTGAAAACATCGCCAGAATTCCTGGAGTCAGCGAAGCCCTAACGCCACTTCCGCCAAATTTCCCCACGGGGCAACTTCAACACTTTTGATCCAAATTAATACCTCCTCCCATAAGTATCCATAAGTTGTGTATTACAAGGCTAAAGGAATTCTTGATATATCAGGGACAAAAAGGAAAAGCCATTGGATTTTCACAGACTTCTCTTGCAATAGCTATAGGGCCAGAAACTTCCCAATCTTGCACTTGGTCCATCATTGAAAAACCCTGATGCTGTTGCCTAAATGTTGCCACAACCGGGACCAAATAAGCTTGGATACCATACTAACGACCACCCAAAGAGCACTGAAGATTGGTGGGTTTCCGTGTGTGCCAAGGAGCCAACAACCGCAAACCTCTAAAAAGTCGAAAACTTCGCATCATTCGAATGGCCCTCAAGGATTTCAGTGCTCTCATCAATCGCCTCGGATCGTCGTCTGTTGTTTTTGCAAAACAAGCTGTAGAACTGCTGTAAACCGCCTAAAGTCAAGGCAATAAATCGGAGAAGAGCAGGTTTAGTACCATCAGATCCAACACTATATCATCAGATTTGCGTTGTGTGGTTCAGTGAATTCAATGGAAGCAAAAGAGCCAAAATTGTGGTCCAAGATTCAATAGTACAATATCCTTCGGCACTACATCGCCATCCGACACCTGACAAAATGTCATTTTGTTCGCAGGGATTTGAGAATCTTCAGTAGGGTAAATGTCATGTCTAAATGGAAGCACATTTGTTTTATCCCGAAAGTCACTCTCACTTTATCAATCAAGAAGCAAATTGATTCTGTCCGCCCAAATTAACCAATCAGTGGTCTTGTTTGCTCGATCGTTGCCGCCATTTCAATGGAAATTACTGCAAAACGGTATTCGAAGATAAGTCATCTTCGTCAAACCATAAGGATGTTTCCAAAAATAGTGGGTTTTCCCCCCAAATCATCCCATGTTTAATAGGGTTTTCCATTATTTTCACCATCCATTTTGGGGTACCCCTATTTTTGGAAACACCCATCTCATGAGGCGCCCAAAAGATTTCCTACATTGCCAGGTTTTTTTCATGCTTTGAACCTGAAGGCTGAAGCCAAAATCCACGAGACCCAAGATGACTAGTGCACCATCCAAATAGTTCGTCCATTCCTGAGAAAGCAGTGGTCATTTGTTTCCAGATATCTTCAATGTTTGGCGAACTTGTTTGAAACCACTACAGATATACTCCAGCATGACATGACAATTGGCACTATGTTGGCACTATTCCTGTTTTCAGATTCTTGGGACGGGTTCGAGTGAGCATGGACGCCTCATTTATTCAAATGAGATCTATCTCTGCATAGTGAAAATGTAAGCAAACATAGTGCCACGACTAAAAGATACTCAAAGCATTCAATCATGCAATTCTATGTTGAACAATTTGCCCCTACATTTCTCTTGGCTATTTATGAAAACACCAGGTGTCCTAAGCGCGGGTCGAAGGAATTTCTCCACACTCAACGTGTTAGCAACAAAGTCTACCATGTGTCTATTCTCAAAGATCTTTTGAAAATCCTCAACACCTCCAATGAACTTTCATTTGAGTTGCTTCCGAATAAAGGTAGGCCTCCCTGAAACAAGTTCAGTTCACCCCTGAAAATAGGCCCCCAACATCCCCGGAAAAAAAAAATCATGAAAATTTCATCTTCCAAGCCGTTGAAAATCTCAGGGGTGGACAACTCGCTGTCATGTGGCCGTTTCAGGGAGGACCATGAGTTGCCACAACGGCCATGTTTGGGGGTGTTTTTTCCCGTGCCTGGCTGGTGGTTTTTCATCAATCCCAACCTATTTAGAGCAAGTCATTTTTTGTGTAAGTGAAAATGGGGACCATGTTTTTTTTCCCTGAGGGGTGATACAGGTGTTTCCGAAAATAGTGGGTTTTCCCCCCAAATCATCCCATGTTTAATAGGGGTTTCCATTATTTTCACCATCCATTTTGGGGTAGCTCTATTTTTGGAAACACCCATACATTAAAACATAATTTGAAGTTTCCACCACCAAGTTTTCACTTGGTCTTCTTCCACCCTCCGAGCTTGGAATTTGCTCCAAGGAGCTCTCAAGAATTCACCCTGCTCAACCATGATACGGATCAATAACTCTGCAAGGAAAATGAAAACAAAGAATCTGCGGCATGGGCAGTGGACCACGGTTGAAAACGAATTTTGCAATGTGAGATATTCAATTGGACAAGGGGGTTCTTGCATCCTGCAACAAAATATACTGTACAACCTTGGCTTTTCTTAGCCAAAAAAACATGTTTGATTCTCTTCGTACCATCGAGATTACGCATCATTGATATCATTGGATTTTGGACATTGTGTCTAAAGGGTGACACATCTTACTGCCATTTTATACACCACCCATGCCAATTCACACTTCAGATCTATTCGCTGAAAGAGCTGACGTTGGATTGTCCTCCCACTAGACGTGAAGCTGAAACATGAACAAAAACTTCATGAAGCCCCAGGAAATGAAGCAAATATCGCAAAGCTTGGGATGTACCCAGTGCCCAGCAACAGCCAAGGCTTCCAAATGATTGCAGCATCATTTTTTTTTTGGTACGGGCTTCCTATTAACCTTTGTCTTGCATTTTCTCTGTCTCCGGTACCGTTGCTCCCTGCACCCCAGGCATCTCGCGGAAAGGGCCCGCCTATCAAGGCCCTGGAAAATGGGCTCAATCCTGAGTCTGAACGAATCACCTACAACAATTGAATATTTTCCATTGCTAAGATATCCACCTCAAATATGTAATTCATGATGTGTATTTAATATTTAAGAGATACATGTATATATAAGTATATAAATATAAGAACATACCACATATTGTGTATACAAAGTACATTAAGGTCTGACGGCAACTTTCTGCAAAAGGAGTATGTAAAACGAAAAAATAATAAACTGAAGTTTCTTGTAGTTTTTTGTACTAAAGTTACAGTGGGCAACATAATCCGAAACCAGGCATGGCTGACACGGTAATTGTGATGGTTCAGAATGGTACAGAAACAACTTTTAAAACAAGATGAAAGTACCAATTACTGTTGATGGAAGAAATCCTGCACCATCTGAGATGTACAAAACCATGCAATTAGAGGGATAGTATGGGATAGTCTATCCATCCATTGCCTTGAACAGTATTTCAACAAAAATCGACGCTTCCATTTTGCAGAGCAGGCTGCAACTTTCCGAACATGTGCATTGTGAGGGCACTTGATCAATCCGTGCATAGGGTGATGGCCAAAAAGGGTGCTTCTTAAAAGTGTGGAATCAACATTGCGACAAACATCACAGTAAACTTCAAAGATTCAAACCAACTGAAGTTGATTGAAACTATAGTACTTGAAGGTTGATTTGAAACCCAAGGAAAAAAAACAAACAAATAAAGTTCCATCCAAAATTTCTCCAACAAAATTGTGTTGCTTCAAAAAAGGTGGCACCGTTTCGAACCAAACTTTCAAAAAACCACCAAAAAAGGCCCGAGGCCAAATGTTGGACGCCACACGGCCCGAGGCGTAGGCCGTTGTTCCGAGCTGCTCTTCCAGGCTTGGTCCAGAGGAGATGCCCATTTTGGCTCCAATGGCATTGCCTTTAAATTCCAACCTCGTCGGACCCAACGGGTTTTTGCAACGTTTGGAGGTTGGATAAATGACATGCAAACGTTGGTGGTTGAGTTTCAACCCATCTTTAAACAAAATTAGTCAAAATTGGGAATCTTCCCCTTAAATAGGGATGAACATAAAAAAATATTTGAAACCACCATCTAGCATGGGATTTCTTGATCCATCCTGAATTTGTTGTTGACATTGAAAAAAAATATGTTTGTTTTGGGGCGAATTTTAAAAGTGCCTTAAATAGGGTTCGAAACCCGGTATCTTTTATTGATTTGGGGATTGCCACCTTCCAGTGTCAGGACTAGATGGATGAAAAGGACATGCATCCTATGAGCATTCAGGAGCAGCTGATCCACCTGAAAGTAGCTGATAGTTTTTTCCAGCATTTCCAGCAAAAGAACCGTTTGACTATAGATTGTTATACCTACAGTAGACAATGGAACAAAAAGTGTGCAAAGTCATTTCTGATATTGAAACCATGATTTTTCCCATTCCGCATCACCCCCCATCCATTCAGAGATTCGTGTAACCCAAGGATCGACCCTGGGATCGATGGATCGACCCTGGATCGATTAAGATACAGGTCGCACAATTTTCACACTCCAGCATCACCATCCATGACTCCATTTTTCCATTTTTTTTTGGGGGAAGTTTTTCAGTGAAGTGGCTCCATCATGAGAACAATGGAATTCAGCAAAACCAGGATGGCCGCAGCATAGTCAATGGAGGACTGGCACAGCTGTCTACAGTCGCGATTTTTTACCCCTAATGCTGACCAGTCAATGATGACTGTAAGGAAGATGACCCTTGAATCAAATGATAAATAATGTGATAAACAGGTAGATGTTTTTATGATGACTTTGAATAATATATATATATATTATAACAATGGGGTTGACAACCATGATGTTATTGGATCAATTGAACCCGAATCCATCCAAAGCCGATGGTGGGCAAAGGTCGGATACTGTGAAGTTTGAATCATTTAGTCTCGGAATGTCCTGGGCCAAAGCATTTGCCAATGATGATGTTGATTGAGATATCCACTACAGGGAAAACCATATATATATATATAAATATACATATAAATATTTATGAATATATATATATAATATATATATATATATATTTATGTATATATATATATATGTACATGCATAAGGAATGTTACGAAACGGACTCCATTTCAGGTGGTACTTTTTCAAAACGCGACTGTCCTGGGCTTCCTCCCAGGGGTCTGAAAAAAATCCAAAAATCCACCCCGCCCAAAAACCGGTCCAAACAGGTGATCTGGTGATCAGGATGATTCCAGGAAGAAAACAAAAACAGTCAAAAACGCATTGGACAAGTACCTCATTGAGGAAATTAATATATCCCACCTGGGGAAAAGGAAAATCATCTTCAAATATGCCAACCATCAGGGGGATATGTTTAATTTCCTGGAGGGTACCCCTTTTTGGGGGAGTTTGTATGCAAAAACTCCATCCACAATTTTCCCCATCGCCTTGAGGCACTTCTTCCAGCGTTCCCAGCCCTGCAATTGGGGCTCTTGCAGGAATATGTCCACTGCAGCCGTCCCCTGCAGCAAATCGGGCCCCCGGAAGAATCCAGAAAACAAACAGCCCCCAGCTTGCCATTGGAGGAATCAAAACTGAAGAAACCCCATGTCTATCTTGTACAGTTTACACTTTACGCATTGAGAGAGATGTCACAAAGGAACAAACAAACAAACAAACAAACAAACAAACAAACAAACAAACAAACAAACAAACAAACAAAGAAGCAAAGAAGCAAAGACGTAAACTAGCTACAAACAAGTGAACAAGTACACAAACAAACAAACAAACAAACAAACAAACAAACAAACAAACAAACAAACAAACAAACAAACAAACAAACAAACAAACAAATACAAACAAATCAATTTAGCAGGATAGTAACACTAGTAGCTTGTTTCGAGTATCTTTACATCACATCTATCAAGCACTTTTGTTGAGGGACATCTGATCTGGGGAGTGGCTGGTACAGGGTATATTACAAGTAGAACAAAAGTGGTCGCTATTCACAAGGTACCCCTAGTTTTCTTCCAAAAAACGGGTACCCTTCCACGTGATTCAAGGTACGCAACTCGAGTTAGTGGATGAGGGGTCTCGAGTCTGGCATACACAATTGTAACTCAAATGACCAATACTCATAGCAAATTGATCAGACCTCAAAAAATATACAAAAGTACCGTGCACCGGGAAAACACAAAGATCTGCACTAAGAGATTCAGTTTGCTTCTTTCACAATTCATAAAAAACGGAAGGAAAGAACCTGTGTGTTAGCTTTCCCAAAAATTTAGAAGCTTTTTACGGAAATGATTCTTGTGACATCAAAATCCCAGCCTACCAGTTTCATCACTTTACATCACTTTACTTTGATTCTTGTCATTGTAGCAGCATCCACAACTCCACAACTGAACAGTGTCATGTCCACCCCCGACCCTCTTCTGAGATTGTTGGCGGTCCGTCATCACACCTTAGTGGCATCCCATTCAATGTCAGCCTGGGGGCACATCTGGGTCATCCAATGCTACTATTCCCAGGACCTTTTCAACTCTTCAACTCACTCAAGTTGGAGAACCGTTTGGGACTTTCATAGTTATCAAATCATTTTTCTATCTATCAAAACCATCAGAGCGGTTTTCCAA